>JAPYZM010003177.1:0-12082 GCA_030522845.1 Psyttalia concolor
TCTCGAGTTATTGGGACAACTCGGGACACCTCCCGAGTTGTTGGGACAATTCGGGGACACATCCCGAGTTATTGGGACAACTCGGGACACCTCCCAAGTCACTGCGGCAACTCGGGACACCTCCCGAGTTGCTGGGACAACTCGGGGACACCTCCCGAGTTACTGGGACAACCCGGGACACCTCCCGAGTTACTGGGACAACTCGGGACACCTCCCGAGTTGTTCGGACAATTCTGGGACACCTCTCGAGTTATTGGGACAACTCGGGACACCTCCCGAGTTGTTGGGACAATTCGGGGACACATCCCGAGTTATTGGGACAACTCGGGACACCTCCCAAGTCGGGGACACATCCCGAGTTATTGGGACAACTCGGGACACCTCCCAAGTTACTGAGGCAACTCGGGACACCTCCCGAGTTGCTGAGACAACAATTTTCTTATTGAACAACCAACTCTGAGAGTAACTCAGACCCAAGACATGATCCCAGAGTTACTATTTTTTTTATGTTATTCGACAGCATTGCTCCAAGAATTTCGGTTGCAAGTGCCAGGACGTCACCAACAACACCTATGCCTGCGTCCGGCGATTCTCGAAGGATAACAATAATGTTTTCTGCATTTTTGAGGACGATTCGGTAAATCCTCCATTCCACAATTTTTTGCCAAATTTATTTTTGAAAAATTTCTCCGTCAGTGGGATTTTTAGATTCTTTCCGTAGACAAATAAATTCCAGTCGCTTGTGAATTTTTTCTGAACCGAATTTTCGCCTGAATTCTCTAGTTTTTTTTGCTGAACATTTTCGTAAGTTATTAATTAAGTTATTAATTTATTAACCATTTCATTTGTTAATATTTCAGAAGTATATTGAGGCCTACGATCTCAATAATGATCCATTTCAAATGGACAATATTGGATACACTATGAAATCAAACAAGCGACGCAGATTTAGAAAACGATTGAAGGACATGGTGGCCTGCGAAGGGAGTAATTGCGTTCGCGTTCGATTGATGGGATCACATTAAGAGCATTCAATCACAACAATTGCTTCCGTAAAATTAATTATCTAATTACTCTATTTTATCTCTAAGACCCCCGACTATTTTCCACCCTCAACAACTATGGATTATTATTGTTGATAATTATCTGTTGATAAATAAACAACCCCACGCACATTTCAGATTTTTTTTTCCCCCCAATTTGTTTTAATTGTTCAATGTTTTTGTTGCAGAAATTCATATTTTGAATCCGCAAAATTCGTCGCCGGTTGCGGGGCAGCTTGTGCAATCGGTAAAGCAGAGATCTTTTTTCATTCTCAACATGGAAATTGTTTTATTCCTTCATCCCTTCCATTTCTTGTTTTCCCGCGTATTCTGTCAATCGAGCGGTCTCTCCATTTGTTGTGTTATCATTAATGAATGCCCAAAAATGTCAGTTTATCGAGTGTTATCGTCCAAATAATTTCACGATTTTTGTCCCACCGGTGGAGGCATCTCGGCTGCGAGGTCTATCAAGAGGTTCAGCAGTTTTTCATCTCTACCCGGAGGATTTTAGTCGAGAGGTTATGGTGGGAGACCTCCAACGACTTGTGGATTTCATGTGGCACTGAATTTTCATTAACAAAGGAATAATAAACAAAGTCGGGCGATCGACTGGAATCAGTGAGTGGAAAAATTACTCATTAGTCTGGAAATAATTGAGCTGGGGTGAGAGGCATTTCAGTTGACGCCCAGCGACAATTTTTTTTTATCTCGAGGGCCCAGATATTTTTGTGATTTTTTTTTTCTTTCTTCCAGCTCCTGAGATGAAAGTCATGGACGGTACGATGGACACAGCCGAGGAGTCAGTGCCCAAACAGAAGAAACTTAAACAAGGTTTTTAATTATTATTATTGTAATTGGATAAATTATTGGGAATTTCATGGGGTGAACTTGGGATTAATACTTTTCTTCATCATCGATGACTGATTTTTTTTTTTTATTTATTGTCTTCTCATTTGGACAATTTTCCTAGATGTCGAGTGTTTTATTTGATCCTAGGAGTTTAGTTTAGTTAAATTGAACAGTTTATACTGAGAGTCAGGAATTCGACGAGCCACTGACGGAGAAATTCCTCAAAAGCTCTGCTGAGTACTCAGGCCCTCAATTTATGGTAATCATTCCAGCACGGCTGCCCTTCCAAATGCTGACGTCGCCGGTCTCGTCGAACAGCTCGACGAAGAAGCGAAAGCTGCCATCGCCCTCGCCGACGAGCTGCAAGAGTTCAAAAGTCTCAAAACTGGAGAAGAGAGAGAACTCGAAGCCGTCGGAGATCCCCGAGATCGACATAACCTCAGACAAGGAAGACTCCTTAGAATTGAGTATCGAGAGGTCAGGCTCTCCAGAGGTCCTCCAATCCAGCCGTGACAAGAAGCCGGAGCCAAAGCACTCGATGAAGCCAGGAGCCCTGACGAGACTCTTCGAGAAAGTGAAAGCAGCAGGAGCGCCACCAAAGCCTCCACTAGTGGACATTCAGCTCCCCGTGGTTGTCTTAACGAGATGTACCGCCGAATCCCAGGAGAAATCATCAGAGCCAGTGTCAGTGTCAGCCCCATCGAGCCCTGGAAAGTCCCCGAAATCCGATGACTCGAGTAACGACGGCCTGACAGTGATTCCAACGTCAGACGACGAGGAAGACGATGACATCAGTAAAGAGAAGAGTCACAACTCCGAGTCCGAGTTGTCGTCATCATCATCATCCGAAGAGGATAAAAAATCGCACGATGAGGACTGCTCGAAGAACTCCTCGGACAATCCCCCAAAAACGCCGACCGGGACGAAGAGTTCGAGTGAACTAGCCCTGAAGAAGAGACGACTAACTCCAAAACAAGTCGAGAAGAGGTTGGAGAGTGCCAAGAAGAAGGAGGAGCGCCAGAGGGCGAAGGCCGAGCGGGAGCTGCAGAGAAACGAGGAGAGAATGAAGAGGCTAAAGGAGCAGGAGGAGAAGAGGATAGCAAGAAAGGCTAAGGAAGAGGCTGAGAAGGAGGTGAGAAAGCGTGAGAGGGAGCAGAAGGAGTTGAAGAAGCAGTTGGAGATTGAGCAGAAGCAGAGGGAAAAGGAGAGGAAGGAGAGGGCCAAGGAGGAGGACAAGAAAAAGCGAGAGGAGGCCAAGGAGGAGGAGAAGAGGAAGAAGGAGGAGGAGAGACTGGAGGCTGAACGCAAGAAGCAGAAGGCAGCCTCGACATTCGTCAGCTTCTTCGTTCCTAAGAAGCTGGAGAGCAAGGGGAGCGGCGAGGACAGGGAGGGGACTGATGAGGCCAGGAATTTTATGCCTTTCCAAGTGAGGAAGGACATGAAGATCGCACCGACTTGCCGGAGGAGGCTTCGGAAGGAGGAGAAGGAGATTATTGACCAGTGTCTGGGGGAGCAGGGGAGGAAGGCCGCCCTCTACGTGGAGGAGATCAAGAGCCAGGGCTGGAAGCCGAGAAAGTCTGGGAAAACCTGGCCTGCTGATGACGTCGATGTGGCCAAGGATGATGTGGTGGTCATTGAGGAAGACGATGGGGTCTCCAGTATTGTCAATGTGCCTGAGAGGCTTGTCGAGAAGTATCGAGCTAAGCTGCTGCTGTTCAAGGAGAACAGGCGGCCTCCCTACTGGGGCACTTGGAGGAAAACAAGTCTCGTGATCAATCCTAGGAGGCCGTTTACTAAAGATACCGTGAGTCATTACTTTTTTTTTTGCATGAATTTTATTGGTCAATGGGTGATTGAATCGATGATGGTGATTATATTTAACTGCCTCGTGAAGAGATTTTGTGAGAATATCCAGATGAATTTTTTGGGCCTGATATTCCAGCCGACAACAGCTGATATTCTGTCAATTGACTCAGCTCTGTCTTGGATATTCTTGGATGCTTGCTAGGACTAATTATATCTAACAATAATGAAGCTGTCGTTGTCTTCACATTTTTCATTTTGTGAATGAGTAATTGGAGTTTGAGAAAATTGAGCTACACCTTTGAAACAAAAACAAACTCCTCACTCCTTTGGACATTCTTTTGATACTGTTGGTGTGTGTTTTGTTGTCACTGGTACCCATGATCTTTGTAATTATTCTTTGGCAAATGTTCCATTTGTTTTCACTGATGGTAAATCCTAGAAATCAGTGACAATGCTCGTTTTTTTCTCTGACGTTACTGCGATTCTCTTGGAACATGGTGTAAGCATTTTTGCGATGGACTTTCCGATGTTTGGCGAGGTGATCACTCCTGGCGAATCTCTTGCTGCACAGCTCGCAGGGATAGGGCTTGACACCCGAGTGCGATCGCCGGTGTCGTGCGAGCTCGTCAGACCTGCTGAAGCGCCAGCCGCAGCCTGTCCAGGTGCAGGCGAATGGCTTTTCCCCGGTGTGACGACGAAGGTGGGCCTTGAGGTGTGAGGCTTTGGCGTAGACCTGAAAATTCAGGGAAATTTTAGGTGATTATTCCCCAGCAGTAGCTTGGGACTTTGCCTTAAATTACCTTGACGCATCCCTGATAAGTGCAGGGGAAGCAGCGATCCTCAGCGAGTGCACTATCGACACTTCGATTAGTGTAATCGTGGGTAGCAAGAGCAGCATCGGCGCTCTTTGTCATCAGGATATCATCGTCGACCTGGTTATTATTGAAGTCCATGGTGAGATTGTTCTCCAACGATCGGAGATCGATCCCGAGGACTAGGAGGGGCTCCTCGGGCTGGCAATACTGGGACGATTGGGCCGGCTGTATCAGCGGCAGATGGAGAAATCTCTCACAGCCTGGCGTGCACATTGGCGTTCTCTCTGGCAGACCCGATCCCCATACTTTATCTAAACACCAATCGATCTCGGTGTTGAGATCACCCAACTCACCCACAGAATTGGACGTTGGGGTTGTTGATGATGGCCAGTCACTCCAGGGCACCTCAGGCGAATAAGTCAAGTCTGTGTAGCACTCGAGTGAGTCCACTGTCGATGACGAATGATTTTCAAGCTCACTATTTTCACTGCCAGCCGTTCCCCATGGTGGCTCGTAGTCGTTGGGGAGAGATGGGGAATTGTTGGAGGAGGACATCTCCGAGACGTCTGTGTTGAAACCCAAGACTGAGAGCAACAGCTCATCAGTCATTTCCTGGAAATTGAGGGATTCAGTGAGAGGGGGTTTTTTTTTTTGTTGGAAAATTTGAAGAGATTTTCTCCTTTTGCTCGTCTCATTCGGGCCGATGTGGAGGGAGGAGAGATTTTGCTGGAGAGATCAGGTTAATTTTGGATTTTTAGAAATATTTTACTCCTTAAATTCCCCAGAATTCCCCAGATTTCACGGTTTTTTGTCGCCTTTTTTTCTTGGGAAATTAGACACGTGAAAAAACTTGGAAAATTATCGTTTTGGAATTAAACAAACCGACGTAATCTCTTATTAGACGATAATTAGGACTCCAGAGTGTCCTCTGTGTGTAGGAATAATAATTGGGGGTTTTTTTTAAGTGAATTCGACCGCCATATTGTCTACATCGGCCAAAACGTCTAGGGAGTTAAGACTGCGATTATTCTTCGATAATTACATTGTTATCGGCATTTGACATTTATCCCACCTAATTACCGTCCAATAAGAGACTCTAGCGGTTCGTTTCCCTCCAAAATGATCATTTTTCATGCTTTCTCGCGTGTGCAATTCATCGCGGGAAAAAAAACTAAAAAAAAAAAGCCGGTAAAATCTGGGGAAATTGGGAAAATTAAGCCGGGCCCTTCGAGAATTCAATCTGGGACTTTTGAAAATTTAATTTCGCGACCTTTGATGTCTCAATATAATATTCTTTCATCCTCTGAACAATTGAAACCCTCACGACTCGCGAAGAAGACACACCTAGTCGATTCTTATCACCTCAAAAACGCAATTTCAATTTCATCCATTGACGTTTCAATCAGGTAACACGCGAAAACAAAAGGAATTGACATTACACGCGACTCCGACACGATTCAACTGAAATAAAATGATTCATTTATTTTTTAATGCTTGGAATAACATGTCTGCAGAGTCATTCTTGGGTTTTCATGTTCCATGTCTCTCAGACGCGACAACTCGTCGATTGTTAAGACGTTCCTCTCGCAAACTAGTACACGGTATGCAAATAGGTGACTCGAATATTCCTGTTACGATGACTCGATAGTCTCGCTTGAGGGGGGGTCTCGCCACTTTTATCGAGTACCAGAAGATTTTAATAAAAAATAGTTGGCCATTTTATTTTTTCTCTTCATTCCTTGAAAAACCGCGAGGGAGTTCTCTTTGGGGATAATTCGGTGGCTAATTAGCAGAAGCTGGGCAATTATTCGGAATAAATTTTTTGGTACTTGACTAAAGCGACGAGACCCCTTAATATTTTCCATTTAATCGCCCTCTCGTGACCCTTCCGAGACGTTTATTTACAGAAATAAATGAGCATTGATGATAAATCATTGGGTTTATCCGCATTACGTTAATCACTTTTATTGAATCATCTAGTGTTCGGCTTGACCTTCGCCGATGTTGGGTTACTTACGTCGAACATTGCGGCGTCGTCAATCATTAATAAAAAAATATTAATTATTCCACGTAATGAGGGGAATGAGAGGAGGGAGGAGGCACTACGACAACTGGAGGAGCCGAGGAACTCGTCGGTAGTTGGCGATCTCGAGGGAGGAACTCCGGGAAATTCTCGAGACGTGACACGCTCGGCTGTCACTCCGGAACTGGTCCACGAGCGGGGCAAAATGGTGGTGTAAGGTAGTGAAAACAAGAGTAGCCGGGGAGATAAAAAAAATGCCTCTCCTTTTTTTTTTTTACTCTCACGAGTGCGTGGCGTTTTGAGAGTTGACCGAGTGATACGCAAATGGAGTCTGGCAGGGAGACGATCGGAGTGTGACAACGACGTCCCGAGATATCGGGACTCTGTGCCAACCGGTGACGGCTCCGTGTCAATCCCCAGGGATTCGTCTATTGAAATGAGTAAAAAAACGGGGGGGAAATTATTTTTTTGGCCGATTGGATTTGGATTTTTTGGATTTTTCTCTTTTTGTTTAATAACAGTAAATGATGAGATTCATTACCACTCGAAATGTATTGATTTATTGACAATAGTTGGAGTTAAAATTTGGGATTTCCGGAATTTTCGTGGGCCAATGAAAAATTGAAAAATGGAAATCGCCTTCTCCCGGAGCATTAGAAATCGCAGTAATTCTGGGGTTGCCGTGGGGGATGGGGGCGGCATTGCCCGGAAATTTTGGCCCATCGAGAAATGAGAATTATCGAGAATTCGCAGTCGAGGATCCAACGAAATCCTAGATCGAGGTATTTCCGATGTGAAAGCACGTGTCTGAGTTGATGGATTTCATTGTTAGGATGTAATGACCGGTGGATTGTTAATCCACAGTCCACTGAATCATTCTTCCCATTATCATCATTTGTGTCTCTATCGCAATTAGAGTCAGCCTGGATTTTCCAGTTACTCGGGAATGTTTCTAATCTCTTTGCCGTCGTTATAAATAATCGTCACCGATTGGAGTATAAAATCTAATCAAAATTGACGGAATTAACCCGGAAAGTTTGATTATTAATAAACAATTGTCTGGCCTTGAAAGAGAATGATAAAAAAATATTTTAACCATCCGCAATTATTCCCTAATTTTTGAGAATTCAGAGGTCAAGAATTTCTGAATTCAAACATTCATTCATCTCAATTAAATTAACTTTTTCAATTAAAGAAAAAAGCGAAAGACAATGTTTATAATTAATGAGGGACTCAGAAAAATCTCTGATAAGGACTAAAGACAGTTAAACCGGACAATTAAAAAATCATTGGACGAGACGGGAAAAATAGTAAATAATAAGAAAGCAGACGATGAAAAAAGAAAAAGAAAAATCAACGATTTCGCTTTTGGAATTAATTGGTCCCTGGGACTTGGATTTAATCTCTCGTTCCTATGAAACGCACGAGCGTCTGTAATCTTAACGGGGCACTGAACAGACCATTACAGATGGCCCTCCGACTCTCTTGCAGTGACAACCGCATTTTAATTATTTCCTCGTCACCTTGCGCGTTTATCGGACTTCTGTTTTTCTTCATTTCTCTCGGATAAAATCGTCGATTTTGGGGGGGGTTTTTTTAAGCTGGGGATGGCGAATGTCTGGGGAAAGTCCTGTTGAAGGCCGCGATAAGATAGTACCCCCCCCCACGTCAAGTGTTTTTTCGTGCTTTCAGCGATGATAAAGGTGACAAATTAATTAAATGAGTGGTTTTTAATTGGGGGAAAAATTGCTCGAAAATGGGAATTTTCGTATTTTGAAGTGTAATTTATTTTCATTTGGCCAACTACTCCCCAAAATCAAGCCGCCAGTGATGAACGAGACAACCGGTTTTTAATGGATTCAATAATTAATTAATTTTACTCACATCAACGCCGCCGCAAGCTCCACCTCAATCCACCACCTCCGGGTATTTTATCAATACTCAATCCGCGGAGGAGAAAAAAATAATAATAAAGAGGGAAATTTTTTTAATAACGCAACAAGCGACGTTCCAGGCGGTCATATCGATCACAGCCACTATGTCGATAATAAATTAATGTCTTGGCGTGTGGTATTGTAATTGATGTCGGTGCGCAGATGAAGTGGACGTTGATGCATTAGACAATAACGTTGGGGTTAAATGAGCATGAAAAAGTTAATAAATATCAGGCGATTTGTTCAATTCGCTGGGGCCCTTTGAACAATGCCAGAATGGGCAGGCAAAGTTCGGGGGGAAAATTTAATTATTTCAGGTTTTGGAATTTTTAGCAGGCAAATTTCAAGTTCAATCGATTTTTTTCCCTCTTATTTCCTTTATTTTCCGTCCATTAAAATTTTTTATTTACAATTTTCTCTACCGGGGCTCTTAAATTTGGGTTTTTTTTGCGAGGATCGGGACCTCAGTGATCTCTCTCCTATCCGAAGAGTTTAGCAATAGTTTTTCAAAAATTGTTTTTTTTCGACGATCCGTCAAAACCGAAAATCAAAAATCAAATTCAATTATTTATTTTTTAATCGATTCTATTATTTTTAATCCAGCTATCGTCTTTTAGAAATTATCAAATTGTTCACCAGAATTGACGTATTTTACCATCGAAATTATTTAATATTTGGAAATTTTGATGACGTGAAAGGGCGCACTTTTGTTAATTAACTGCACATTTAATTTTACTCTTCCACTGATTGTTCATTATTTTAATTTTCCTAATGCCTACCTAATTTTTTTTCTTTAGTTACTCTTGACCCCCGGAAAATTCTCAAAATTTTTAATCCCTCACGCCCCTCGGGAGACTGTTCTCTGGTTGATTTTGACAATTTTAAGGGAGTGTAATTCAGTTTAGTTGACAAGAGCGAAGTGACTGATGTCGTGTGAGCATTGAAAAATTCAAGTTTGCGTTAGCATGTAAAGTATCATGCACCCGAGATATGGTTTCAAGGAAGTGCCGCCTGATAGGAACGTCCTGTTCTTTCATCATCGTCTAGCACACAATTTCATGAATGATTTTTTATTAATCGCCCTTTGTAATTGAATATTTTTGTCATCAAATCGAGGGGGGGGATTTTTTTTTGAAGACACCGATTGCTTATTCCTCATCTTCCGCAGAAATGGTTTGACTATGAGATTGATTCCGACGAGGAGTGGGAGGAGGAGGAGCCCGGGGAGTCGTTGAGGGGCTCCGATGATGAGAAAGACGAGGAGAATCCGGATGACAATGAGTACGACGTTGATAATGAATTTATGGTGCCTCATGGATATCTTTCGGACGAGGAGGCTCAGGCTGACGAGGAGGACGAGGAGGAAATGGTGAGAAAATATTCGTAATCATTAAAAAAATATTCCCAAGCTCTAAATTTATTTTACCAAATTTCAAACATTTGTTTAGTATTTAAAAATTATTTACTCGGTTAATTTTCGCTCCACTAGTTCAATTAATAATTGCATAATGAAAATCTCCGAGCTTGTCTCCGGAATTTAATTGTCACTACAATTTCCGTAGCCTCCCGAGCATCAGAAGGACAAACTTAAAATCCTGGAGGAGGAGTTTGAGGCGGAAATGAAAACGAAAACTGCGAAAATAAAACCGAAGGTCGTTGGCTGTATCTGGCAGGGAATTCTCAATTCCTATCCCGAGAATAGTGAGTACTCACCGGATTTTCCCCTCTCGCCCTTGCCTTTCTATCCAGAGAATTTCAAAATTTTTCCAGAGAATTTCATAATTTTCCCCGAGAATTTCCTAATTTTTCCAGGGAATTCTATAATTATTTTCGAGAATCCCCCAATTGTTGTTGTAAATCGCCCCCGTAAAATTTCCAGCTCCAGCGCAGATAGTGAATTTCTTAATGGCCCGCCAGGGTTGGCCAAAGGAGACCCCAATAGCCCTAATTCCACCTGGTGATTCGGAGTCGCAAGATCCGGACAATCCGAGTAAGAAGAGTATTCCAGAGGAGGCAGTGCCCGATCTAATTCGCCTGATTCACGGAAATCTTCACGGCCGGCCGTTCCTGATCAAGGAATTCCTGACCTACTGGTCGAAAAATCACCCGGGGGATGAAAATGCGTTCACAAAAGTGAGCGTAAGCCGCAAGATAAAGGAGCTTTCCAAGAGAATTCCATGCCCTGAGGAGGGTCCAATGCACTTGAAGGCCTGTTGGTACGTGACCGAGGAGATTCGAGGGAAGTATTCCCTGGAGGATCTTCGTCTACCCAATCAGTGGATCTACTTATTGACACCGAAGCGAAAAACCCTGACAGAGGCTCCAGTGATATCGGACAAAAGTGATAAAGATATGAGGGAAAAATCGCGAGACAGTGAGCCGAAAAAAGCACCTCCACTTATTACAATGTTTACGAAGAAAATAACTCAGGAGGAGATGCAGAAGCAACTCCAGGTGAAGCCGCTGATGGGAAAAGGGACGAGTCCACTCAACAGGCCCCCCAAACGTGCCACTCTGATATCTGTCCCCAGGAGTGATCAGGCCCCGTCTATTCTCGCGGCTTTCTCCAAGATGAGCAATGGGAGGCCTCAGATGTCCTCCGGAAAGGCTGACGAGCCCATCACAATATCGGATGATGAAAACATCCAGAGTACGAGTGGTGACGATGCGAAAACTGGGGAGAATACAGGTAAAGAGATTTCAGAGACTACGGAAGGAAAATAAGAGGACTTAACTGTCAGGAATGGAGAGATTAAAAAATATTTTTGATGGTCTCGAGCTAGACATTGGCAGGCAGGCCCAGAGGAATTGATGGATTCTTTTAAATAACTGAAATAAGAAAAATCATCGAAGGAAATTTAATTCCAATTCGCGACTTATGGAAATTTCAAATTGAGACTATTTGAAATTCCAAAGTGAATTCTCCAGTTCAAATTTTTCATCGACAATGTCAATTAAAAATTTGTAACTGTTTTAATCTGAAAAGTCAATTAAAAACCTCGGATTTTCGAAGTTATACAATTTCAAAAGATCACAAAATCAAACTTCCAAAACTCCTCGTTTCTAACAACCACAGAGTGCCTCATTATTTAAACAAAAAAAAAAAACCTCACGTGTCCCAGGGAGGCTTGACACTCCCGCAAAACTCAAAACAATAAATATTGTCAACAATAAAATAAGAAAGGAAAAAAATAACCGCTCAAACCCCGAGGAAAAACCAAATTTGCCTCCTCTAGGCCAAAACAATCGGACTAAGTGACAATCAACCCCCCCTCCCGGGAGACCAAAAAAGAAAAAAAAAATTCGCTGAAGTTATTTTGGAACTGGAGAAATCCCCGAAGACACTCAGAAATAAAAGTATTTTTAGTAATCGATGAACTTCGTGTTGAAGTCTCACCTAAAAACTTGTGCGATCTCAGTGCAATGTTGCGTGTGAGACTGCAATAGAACTTACGACTTGGTCCCCTTTTACCACGAGTGAAGGGGGGTAGGGGGGGGGGCAAGCCATCGGTGGGAATCAATGCGATTATTATCGTCTATCTCCCACTGGAGTAATCGAGTAATAAATCGCAAAACGTGTGCAGTGAGGTTTTTTTTTTTTGTTTCTCGATT
>JAPYZM010003178.1:0-11789 GCA_030522845.1 Psyttalia concolor
GTTTGTGGATTTGTGGTTTGATTTTTTTTTTTGTGGTTTTTGTGAATGTTTTGGTTACGAGAGTGGATTACTCGCAGCGGAAGGTAAAGATTAGGGGCTCAGGGAGAACTCAATTCCGGGGGTGGAGGGGAGGAACCGTGGGGATGACTTTTGGGGATGATCGAGAATTTTTTATGTTGAAAAAAAATTTTTTTTTTATTGCCAATGGGCCATTTGAGTAAACCCCTTTTTAAATCCACTTCAAAAATTATTAACTAACATTTTTTTATATAATCGGTTGAATATTTTAATAATAGAGGGATAGATAAACGCATTGCTAGTTATCCTGAATTTTTGAAGAGGCAAATAATTCTGAGGTATCTCATGACAAAAACCTTCATCTCATGATCTTAAAATGATCTTTGCATTTAATATTTTAGAACTGAGTTTTATCCTGAGGTAAAAATTTAGCGAATTTAAAATTAGTTACGACTGTCTGTTACGAGGAGTCTTGAAGAAAATTTGAAACTCAGAGCGAAGACGTCTCATTCTCCACCAATTCAAAAAGGATATAAACATCCTGAGGCTTATGGGCCTTGTCGCCAGAGTCATCTGGAAAAAAATCAGCAATCCCTTTTTCTTATTATTTATTTCAATTAATAATCAATTATAGAGCATCTTCACTCATTTATATTGCCACATTCTTGACAGGCTTAATTAGACCTTAGGATTCTCACGGTTAATTATTTCCTACAGATGGCAATTTTTTTTAGTTTTAAAAGTCTCTGCGAACATTTGATTAATTCAGGCCCTAAATAATTTTTTAAAACACTTCAGAATTTCGGATCTTGAATTTAAATATTTAATCCTTTGAAGTGCGACTTGATTTTTACTGGTAAATTTCACTGAAATTCCAAAATTGGTTTCCGTTTCGCTGTCACAAAAATTCAAGAATTTCGACTGTTTAAAATTTATTTTCCCCCCGGAGTTTTGAATTTTAATGGCGAAATTCCTTGGGCTTCCAGTGAAAACAAAATGGAATAAAAATTTCCAAAACTCTGCCATTAATTCCAATTTTAGTAAAATTTTGCAATGAAAATTTTCAAAATTTCGTCGGGAGTTGGAAAAGTTCAATTTTTGAAAATCTCAGATAATCGCCTGGTGATGTCCAACAATCCGGCCAATATTGGGGATTTAAAAAATAATTTCGACACAAAATGCTGGACCACTGAGTCGTGGATGATATTTTATTTAAAAAAAACTAACCAGGTGAACGCACTCACTCGTGACGTGTATGGAACGCGGAACCCCGGGCGTTGCACGAGACAAATGACCGTCTGCTTGGCCGCAAAACCACCATTTAGATGTGACCGCACGATCTCGTGAGATTCCCTCAAATTTTAATGGAACTCAAAAATATATCCAAATAACGATTTCGTTCATTTCCCCCTCGAAGTCATCAAAAATCATTGCAATTAATCGTTCCAATTAATTCATTCAATTTTACAATACAATAAAATTATTTGAACTATTTCAATGCGTCGAAGCATTTTTTACTCGACCATCGAGATTATAAAAATGAAAAAAAAATTAAATAATAAATTATTTTCAATGTTCAATTAAGAATTGAAAAAATTATCTCTTGCAATTTTATCCTATTATTTGATTCAATTACCGCAATAGTTCAGTTTTCATAGATAAATAAAATCATTAGAATTATTGGAAATTGTTGTCGCATTTTTTAATTATTTTAAATTATTAAAAAATTTTTTTTTATTTTCAATATTTAATTAAAAGGAATTGTAAGGAATTGAATTGGAGTACTGGGATGTCCTTGCTAGTTCAAATAATTTTAATAAAAGAGATTTTTCGAGGACGATCAATATCATTCAAGGATCTCTAAAAGAAATTACGAGTGAAAAGTTCGGCAGACTAGCCATGAATAAATGAAGAAGATGTCCGGGGGGTTTTGCGGCCGCCCATGACGAAAGGGGAAGGGGGGCTGGGGGGGGGGGTGGGAGGGGGGCAGAGGAGAACAGAAGAGCTCCTTCGAGAGAAGTCAACGTCCGAAGATTACGGCAATGACATTCACTTTTTCTCACCAACTTCTGCGATCATTTTTTTTTCCGCATCTCGGATTCATCATCTCCTCAAGAGCGCTCTTCGAGGTGGTAAAGCTATGGAGAGAAAAATGCGATTAAAAAAAAAACGCTTCTGAATTTTTTTTCTCTGAATTTTTATGATAATTATGATAGAAAGGGCAATCAATATTACTGAAATTGGAATTTAAAGTAAATAATTAGTTTCGGAATAATTACCAGTTATTGGATTCCACGATTTAAACAAATCGGTTAATTTCCTACAGGCGTAAAAATCATTTGATAATTTCCATTAATTTCCGATGAGTATGATCTCCGAAATGTGAGTGCACAGGCCAAATATTTTCCTCCCATTTTCTTAAAATTCCAGCGATGGAACGCGAAGTGAGAATGCCATCACGTCTCATGAAAAACTGGCGGACGTGACGAGAAAAAAATCGGGGAAATAGTGTGCGCCACCGGAAGACGATGAGCCCCTCAAAGGGACACAAAGAGTTATCGGGGGGCAGAAAGTGAGGGAAAAATAGTAGAAAAAAAAAATAATAATAATAGTAAAAATATTTTTTTGAAAAAGTGATTGAGACGAACAACTGAACGAGAGATGATGAGATTTAGTGATACAGTGGAGGTGATTGTTGTTGTTGTTGGTATTAAAAAATCGGGGGGGACACGAATTTTGGGATAACGACGTTGTACAATGGATGTTTTTAAAATCGATCAGTCGCTGACGGCTGGACTAGGTAGCGCACCGGCGCCAGACACTCTAACGCCGGATGTGTCATTTGATGCCGGAAGTGAGTTCAATCTTAGTTTCTTCGATGGTCCTGAGGATAATAGTACACAGGGTTTTAGTGATCCTGGATCTGTTGGTAGTGCTAGTGCATCACCACCGCCTGGTACGCCAGGTAGTTTAACCGTTACACCGTCAAATGCCAATTTGCCGATTGTACAGGTGCCCTCTGGTATCGTCATTAAACAAGGTTCGTGATACTTCATCCTATTGAATTACAATTTCACTGAGAGACAAAATTTTCTCCGCTGAAAATATAATAATCCAAAAAATCAATCATATCGATATTGTCGACGTGATAATGTAGACGTCTCTGAGGAAATCTATAGTTTGAGGTAAATTAATTTGTTCTGCTCGCGAAAAAATAAAGGTCACGCAAAAGATTTTTTTTTTTTTTTCACCTAAAACTTCTACTTGCGAGGCTAAAAGCTTTGATTTCCAGTGAAATATATCATTCAATCCAACTGGTAAATTATCGAGTAGAAATAATTAAACTTCCACTGAAGAAAATTTTCTTCTGGCAAACAATTTTCTTGAGCTAAAAAAAAGTTTTCCAGCTGACTATGTATTTTTTCAGCAGAGCAAATCTTTTCTCTCAGTGAATTCAAATAATGTGAGGCAAAAATTGATTTTTATTTCTACACACACAGCACTCGCGAGAATCCCCTGCGTAACTCTTATAAATCCACTGAAATCAATGTTGCCCATTAAATAATAAAACACCCGTGAAATCTGCTCCACCTCAAGCTCCCAATGTCCCCAAAACCTGGCGAGTAACGAGGTGATAACGACTCTCCCAGCCGACAAAAAAGAAACAATGAAAAAGAGAAAAAGAAGAAAAGCCCAATTGACTCGGAAATTAATTCAACTCTCGGGTGTACATTACACGGGAGTACGTTCATAAAAGAGCTCCGAGTGAAAGGGACTCATTCCCCTTGATGCCGGCTCCCTCCTCCCCCACCCAGTCCACCGACTCCGAAATATAATTCATTTGAGAGACTCGCTTTTCGGCCCTCATTCGCATTACACGTATAAATACGGGATGAATGTACCCAGAGTCACTCCCCAGAAATGAAATCGTAAAATTAATTATCCGACGATTAATTAACTACCGGAGATAACAGATCCGGTATACTCTGTGATGTTTGAATAAGCGACTGGTCTACTCGCCTCGTCTCCTCCGTTCGCCCTAATATCGGCATTTTCCATTTTCCCCTCGTTTTCTTTATTCTAGACCCGTTGAGATTTTCATGCAGAGTCCGATCATCCGGAGATATTATTCATGTCGTTCGAACGTTGAGAAACTATCGAGGGATCGATCTAAATGTCAATGAACGAAGTAATAGGAGTAATAGTTGAGGGGAAAATCCGGAGACGCGATCTGCGAGTCGTTTGACTGATTTGAGTGAGCCCATTTGCGTGAGTCAAGTGGTAAATGTTTGATTGGGACTTGAGAGGGAATTTTAGAGAGTGCAATCGCGAGATTTCGTCGGTTGTACTGAATGCGATGGGTCAAAAGGAAAAATTTAGGTCAATGACTTTAAATGTCCGATCGGATGATCTCGTGACAGCAGTTGACTCGGGACAATTTGACTCGTTGCAAATCGAATGACTCAGGGGACTTTGGGGATTTTTTTTTCCGATTGAAACTGAATCACCTGATGCCCCGCGACTGAAGTTGAATAGATCTGACGGGATAATGTGGCGTGAATGAGCCAAAGGGGATAAGTCCGGTCATTAACCGAATGACTTCATGACACCAACTGTCTTGAAACGATTGAATTAATTTCAGCGAGATCCTGTGGGTCAAGCGCCTCCACGGCGAAGCCATTCCCCCGCGAATCCCTCAAAATTGCTTGACCAACGATCCCCGCCAGCCGATAAAATTCAAATTCCAAATTTACAGGCGCTCAAGGTCCCCCGCAATTGCCGTGTCAATAAATTCCAACGATTTTTTTTTTCTGGGGAATTTACCAAACTGACTCAACGCCGAGTCAAAACAGAATAAATTATGCCGCGCTGTACCTTCGTCTGTGTATGAAATACGTACAAGACTTGTTTTCAGTGTCAGGGTCATACGTGCGGGGCATTGAGCACCCAAAAGGCCCCAAAACAGGCCCAATAGACGTCGAAATACTATTACACAACAATTTTTATGACTACCAAATACTCATAGAGAGAGAGAGAGAGAGAGAGCGCGCGCGAGAGAGAGAGAGAGGGAGAGAGGCCGGCGTCGTCCAGTGGAATGAGAGGAGAGGAAGTTTAAAATATCCAAACCGGTTCAAATCATTAAATTTACATCTTCCCATCCTCACATGCATTCAATCTGTGTACAAACCTCGGTGTGATGTGAACGTATGAGTCGCTGTGTGACTCATCCAGGTGCATTGCCCCAGCATCGAGCCTCTAGGTGTTCAATCATCAATTCTCAATTCATAAATTAATCTGTCACTCCGTGAAATTGTCTAGATCGAATTTTCCTTCAAATGAGAAGAAAAAAGAAATCAATACAATCATTTTTCACCCTGCAACGAAAAAATAAGAAAAATGCGGGGGCAAAACGGGTTATTTGTATCTGCGTATCAGCAGCCCCCGGATGTCGATAAATAATTTTAAGCCGTGCATTTTTCAATTAAATTGGCGAGGGTAGAATTCTCAGTGCAGAAAGGAGAATAAAAACAATGTATAAAATACATGAAATGTCTTCCCAGAAATGAAATTATCGATCTCTCACCCGATCATTATCAATAATAATAATTGCATTCATACCCCTCCCATTAGTTTCTTCTTTTCATCATATATTCTTGCCCCCTCGGAGGTGCAATGAACTCGAGTCAAGCAAGCCACGAGGGACTGGTGTATATGATGGTGGGTATTGGTGGCGATGCTACCAATACAAACCACCACCAACTTAGCATCACGAGTCACGAGCCATACACACGGCCTGAAAGGAGGGCTCTTTCGTGTATGTAAACCGTGTAATGATTGTATCTCCATCCTCCTCGAGTACCGCGCCTCGTGGGTAACGTAAGTGGTCTATTGCATAAGTGTCGAATAATAAAATCGCGTTATCGGATGGAAGTTGGTAGGGACGATTGCGGGTATCGTCAAGTCCTCCTGGACAATTGTGGGATGAAACACCCTTTGACCCTCAATTGGTGACCACTGGAGGACATGCCTGCGACGATGATGGTCCTTTGGTGATTGTCCATCTAATGCCGCCATTTTTTTTTCTGGGTCAATAATTTTAGGTTATTGAGTGTGATATGGCGGGTCAAATAAACATCAGCAAGTTAGGATGTATAATATTGTGGGTTAAAGAGAGAGGGTCAAGTGGTACCTGATGGCATTTGTACAGTTTCACCCGGAATATTAATTGTCTTGATATTTTTTATTTGACCCACACACTTTTAAATATTCGAGTTAACCCATACTGTTTGCCTCGTGACAATTGACCCTCACCATTCCTCCTAGACTTATATAATTATTTTACATCTGTGGGTCAAATGGTGGGAATCAAATACTGTGGGTCAACTCCTATCGGTCATAGTGGGTTAAAACTTGAAGGTCAACTCGCGTGGGCGAAATGGTATGGGCTACACCCGTCGATTTGACCCCCAATAGTGACCCCGCGATATTTGACCCCCATCATTTGACCCTCCCAAGTTCCCCGAATGAGTGAAATCGTTTGAAATCGCTGGAAGTCATTGAAATCAATAGTTTTTTTTTTTTTCTAAATTGCATCGGGCATTTTTTCTGTGCACCCAACCCACTCAGTTGTCTACACCCATGTCCCACGTACATACGCACGTGCGTAGAATACCAATACAAACATCCAAGATCCCATTTATGTGTGAAAGCAAATGGGGGGAAGGCAGGCCTCGACCTTGCCACCGTCGAACAGCTGGCTTGAGGGACGTCACTCTTCAGGTCATTTTTAAAATCCCTCGTCGACTCTTCCCTCGTTCTGCCCCTCATCCAGCCTTCACTTTTAATTGCAATCCGACTGGAATTAAAAATTAATTCAATGAACCGATGATTTTTATTCAACTACTTCCATGGACTCTTTTTGTAAATTTGTTTGAGAGGAGATATCTCGGAATCTAGAGGAGACAGATAAATTTTGGTCTGATTGTTTATTGTAAACAATTTCAAGAACTACAAAAAAGGTCCTCAGATGAATTCCCATATTTCTGTTAGTATTCGCGATATTCTTGAAAAATCAATGGGTTCGCGAAGAGCCAATATTTTTTGGATGGAAATATCTCGGAATCCAGAGGAGATGGCGAAATTTTTATTGATATATTTTTTGTGGGGACTTTCAACAGGTCCGAAAAAGATTTATAGACGAATTTCGCTATCTTTATTAGTATTTGATATATCTTTGAAAAACTAATGATCAGTCGAGCCTAGAATTTTCAATACATTCCAATTGACATTAAACTGTAATCCAGTGAACCGATTTCATTTAATTTATTTTGAAGTTAACGTTGAGTAATGAGATTGGGTAGAGAACTTTCCTGCATCACGAGTTCTCTACAAACTTCTCCACCAATGAATCCATGTCTTTTTCCTCCAGACTCGACACATAAATCCCTAGGAGAGTAGACAGAGTGAAAGTGTGTGCGAGAGCAGGTCCAAGACATTTTTCTTGATAAACATGAATAACTGGTGCTTGTTTAGACAAAAGTCTCTGTAATTTTTTTTTGCCCACAATAATTTATTTAAAAATTATTAATGACTTGGAAAATAGATTTATCGCATTTTTAATCACATTTAATATGCAAAACACGTGTCCGCATGAATATAAAATCAGAATGAATGGAAATGTATGAGAGGATTTAAGGTGAAAAGATGAGTTATGTAATGTTGAATAGGGCCAAGAGAAAATAGACGGCGGGGGAAATTTTTTTCTCTCTCTCTCTCTCTCTCCCTCTCTCCCTCTCTCTCTCATCGCCATTGAATCGTGCATACACAATCGAGATTGGTACTACTACAGTATCAGATGTGTGTGGATGCAAAATATCTTTTCTCAAGCGCTCAACGATTGCGCGAACGCGGAAGAAGTCTGGGGCTTAATGCCACTGCACGAGAAAACGCGTTTTCATACAACACGTAACACTGGGGATTGATGAAAAAACATGGCAGTTGCTTGGATGAAGATATTGCTACAGCCTGGGAATATATTGATTACACGTGAGAGAAACTTGTTGAATAAAAAAAAAATTCCCCCTTTTTGACATTTTTTTCTCTCCATACAGTTTAAATGGGGATATCTAGGGATCTAGAGTGGAGATAGTGGAATTTGTGTCAGAACGTTTTTTGTTGAGTATAGGAAAAGCCACGGAAAAGGTCTAGTGATAATATTCGCTATCTCCAACGAATTCTGAATTATTCAGAAAAAAGTGGAATCAGGTTCTCGAGATTTCCTGGATAATTTAGCTTCAATTTTCGTTGAATATCTCGAAATCTAAGTGACGTTAGATAATCCTGCTGAGAATCTTTTTTGGAGCGCTTAGAAATCTCCACAGAAAAGGTCATTACGAGAATTTCACTAAATCCGTTGGATTCCGAACTATTCTCAAAAATCTAATTACCTATTTTGCGGAAGTCACAAAAATTACAATTTCCTCCGCTATTTCCTGTCCACCTGACATTCTCATAAATACATATTTACGGCACAATGAATAATAACGAAGACAAGGTTTGACAAGTTTTCCCTCGACCTAGAGACTTTGATATTCCAACCGCTCGGATCAATACACCAAAGTTAATTACGAAAATGTGCCCTCCGAAGATGATACCAGCCATCAGAGCGGCATGAGGAAGTGAAGGACACATGGTTTATCGTGTCTGTAAAGAGAGTTTAATTACACCGGCTCGCTGGTGAATATAAACACACTTTGGTCCCGCAATACCATTGAGGACGCCCCTCGCCCCTCCATAAGGCCAGGTCTTTCAGCGCGCAGTCCCTCAAGAATTTCGCCCTGTATAGAAGTAATTCTCCCCGAAGAAGGGGCAGAATTATCGTTCGGATTACCAACGAATTTTTTTTTTCACGTTCAAACGACACGAAAACATCAATTATTGAGCATTTAATAATTGCAATATTCACTTTTAATTCTCTAATTTTTTTATATTTTTTTTAATTGCCCATAGCAGTTGGTGAGAGGCAGCTTAAGTAAGCAGTTCAAATTCATTAATGGTAACTCGAGAACTATTTATCTACAATACAATACCCCGTGAGGAAATCTCTTACAAATTAAAGGAGGAGTAAAGTTGGAGGACAATATTTTTCGCCTATTGACGAATGTGTCTATAAAAAATTTAATTACACCGGCTCGTTGGTGAATATAAACACACTATGGCACCGCTAAACCATTGAGAACACCTCGCGCCCCTCCACCAGGTCTGGCTTTTCAATGTGCAGCCCTTCAAGTATTTCGCTCTATATATAATTTTGCCGTTGAAAAGGGGTAGCAGTTGGATGACTGCTGGGATAACTAAACTAAACACTCGCGCGAACACTTTCGTGGGGACGGAGAAGGCTGCGATGAGAGAGGAAGAGAGAGCGAGATGGAGAAAAGGGGGAATGTGACGCTGGAGGGACTAAAATTAGATCGTCTAATATTGCAATGCGGAACACAAGTTTATTCTTGGGTATGGGGCGAGGGACCCCTCACTGGGTTAACGCAGCTTCTTTTGCAGGATTTTTTTTTATGGGATGAAGATACCTTGGGACAGGTCAGGAATGATGGGGAATTAAGCGTTGAGTGATTGCTACTGATGATGATGACGATAATGATTTTATTTGCGGGGTTGCACTGCTCCTAATGACTCGACGTGAGGGTCAAATCGCACGGGTAACATTTAATTACGAAGCCTGAGTGATCCCGAATCAAGTCTCAAGAGCAAAACAAATGCGAGAGTACAGAGAAACCTTTCGGCCATGAATTCTCAGCCAAAAGAGGATGGAAAATTCTGGGAGGTGGCTCAACAAATTTGTTCACTTTGTAGAAGTCAGGTGAAGCGAACTGGGGGTAATTTGGAGGCAATGAATAATCTACAGAAATGTTTAAAAACTCGAGGTGAGCGCTCCGCCATGTTTCAACCATTTTCCGGCAGAGGGAGGGGAGTCCAAGGAAGATGGCGACAGCGACACCTGTTGCCACTTCGTATTCTCCATCATTAAAGGAAATTATCAATATCTTTTTATGATTTCTTAAAATTTCGCCGGTTTCTCTTGGACTCTCGAGGCATTTATGTTTGGAAAAATCGTGAGAATTAATTCCCGTGAGTAATATCTATTGACAAAGCCCGAATGATTCTCAATCGGGATATCATCGTGATTTCTCACGAATTGAATCAGCTTTCCACTCTCCCCGATGGTAACGAGCATTCGTCGTGATGTGCCGGCTCTCGCCGACAAAGAACAATTTTTAGTTTTATTTTAATTCCGACAGAGAGAGAGACTTTTATTATTTTTCGTTTGACTCCCTCTCTCTCTCTCTCTCTGTCTCGATGCTGAAGACAGTTCAGGAAAGTGGCGGAGGGAACAGGCTTCCAACATCGGCGCTCTTTGTTCGCCAGGCACGAGACGTTTGCTTGTCTTATGGCTCGAGATACACGGGGATTACGTACACATTGCATATGGGTGTGGCCAACAAAATGGGGGAGAGTAACCAGAGGTGAAATCATTTCAGGATTTTCCTCGCGAATTTTTTCACACTTTTCCTGCCGGCTCTAAATCATCCAACGGCAAAGTAATCTAGAGTTGAGGAGCCGCCAATCAAAGTATTTAAAATTTTTTTTTCCAACTATCCCCGTAAAACTGAATTCACAAAGAAATGATGGACAATTTTTAATTTTGTTCAGGCCCAATTTGCGGGAGAGATACTGGCATTTATCACGAATCATTAAATTCTCCACAGATACCCTCAGGGCCCTCTTATTAGCTCATGGAGCCCCTCCCCAACATCCAATATTGACACTGAAATTTTTCAAAACAGATATCCCAGAGTGGAATTTTTTATATTGATGTTTACGTATGGAGGACCTGTTGGGCGATTTACTCGAGCATTCACCTTCGATTTCCCGTTATTCACGCACCCGTGCTTGTTCATCCTACATATAGCACTCGTCTCTATCCCCCCCCTCTCTCTCCCTCCACCGAATATTTTTTTTCATCCATTTGCATTGACCGAAGAAAAACAAACTTTATTAGCAACAACCGGACGAGATGGAACCGATACATGCAGGTCGCGGGTGTTGTAAAAAAAAAATAATCAGGAGGACATGGGGAAAAAAAATGGCATCCCATGCTCGGCGAACCTCATCGGTGTAGCTCATTGTTCAAACTCTTCGCTTCTTTTCTGTTTTCCGGTTTTCCGTTAACGAGAATAATTGCTCCCGGCGCTCGCGGCTTAGGGTCGTTGCACCAAAGTAAAACTAGCAAGCCGACTCGTGAGCGAGCGTCCAGGTATATAATCGAACGTGGGATCTCCATGCGGTTCATTCTCTTTCTTCAATTTATACGTGCGCCGGGAGAAATTTTCTGGATTTTTTTTTTTCGGTGGATGTGAGGATTTTTCCGCGCGGGCTTTTCCCGGGGTCTTTGTAGTCATTGAGATGATTCATTTGGGGAGGAATTGGAGATGAGATGAGATGTTATCTGGAGATGAAGAGCTTGACAGACATGGGCGCCATCTTCTCGTGATGGAACAGGAGTTCAAACATGGCGACGCCTCCGCCTCGGATTTTCAAATGTCTCTCAGAATGGTTTATCTCGTTGGATTAACCTCAACTCACTTTATACGATTTTCTCAGAGTGAACAAATTTATTGAGCCGTCTCTCAGATTTTTCCATCCCCTGTCGATGCAGAATTCGTGATATCAATTTCTGACCCGAGACCTCATACCAC
>JAPYZM010003180.1:0-11788 GCA_030522845.1 Psyttalia concolor
TGATATAAACCTCCCATTCGCCAAAAACCATTTTTTTTCACTTGTTACGAAATATACTATACCATCACGCTGTGTCGGAAAAGGGTTTTTTCGACACATTGAGATGAAATAGTATATTTCATAACAAGTGATAAAAAATGGTTTTTGGCGAGTGGGAGGTTTATGTCACGAGTCAAAAACCACTGTTTCCACGCGTCACAAACATAATTTTTCATCTCAATGTGTCAAAAAATATTGTTCGCAACTCGTGGAAAAAATAGTTTTTGACTCGTGGGATTATATCCCTCGCCTTCGGCTCGTGATATAAACCACCCATTCGCCAAAAACCATTTTTTTTTACTTGTTACGAAATATACAATTATAAAATGGACCAATTGCAATATCTGCTAACGTTAACGAGAGGAATGTCAATAAAAATCTGATTAAATTGTCTAAAATCTTTCGCCTCGAGAACTCCTCCCCCCCCCTCCCCTCTCTTTATCGCCTCTTCAATTCCTCTTATCTCTGGACCTTGAAAATCCAACTGGCAGAGCTCTCCCAAGTCGAAACAATTAATTCACTGTTTCGTGCAAAAAAATTTTCTGCACTATCGGCTCCCGCGGTAAGTTCAATCGGCTCATTTGCATTCGCAACCGTCACTCACTCCGTGATTTAATTATGTAATGAAAGTATCGCAATATCATAAGTCAAATGGGGGAGCGCACGACGAAAGAGGGTCACGGTTGAGTGTTTTAAAAGTATTGTTTCCTGTGGAGGCTCTTCAATTTGTTGGATCACGATGTTGACACGATTAATTGAATGGGTCAGTCACCTTGAGTCTATGCGTAATGACATCAATTCTGGTGGGCGATTTGCTCCCGTCATTTGCGGTAATTATGCAAATGCGAGGGATATTTTGATGAAACAATCTTCCCTTTTATTCCGATGATTTTTTTCGATGTCGTCTGGTTTATCCGCGATTAATCGTAATTAATTGAGTTGTCAATTAATTGAGATTGAATTGAACTGGAGAAGTGTGTTTATTATTAACAATATTTATTTTTTTGATTTTTGAGGTTATTGGATTTTTTAACTGCAGAAGTCTTGATTGAGGAAATTTTTGCTGATTTCAGAAGTAGAGAGGGGAAGAGTACCACGATGGTACTTACTGTAACTGAGGACACACCAGCGGACATGCTCGCTGGGAGTATGGAGCTACTGGTCCAATTACCAAGGGACCATTATGTTCACTCGCAGAGAGTCACGGTCGAGCGAAGGTAAGAAATAATCATCAAAGAAACATCCATTATTCATGTTTTTTTTTAATGAAAATCCTTTTTTTACTATTGAGAGCTCGAATTTATTCTCAATGCACTTTGCGCCAGTGTTTCACTCCGCGATCAATTTACCTTATGCAAGACGAATTGTGAGGTCATGTGATTATGTAAAAATTTTGCAATCGCGCGTAAATATTTTCACAAATTTATACTTCGGGGGAATTTTGACACCGCCCGGGGTATTGATTTCTACCGTTGAAATAAATAGAATGCGATTGCATGCGCACAGAAATCACAAATGAATGATTATTTATTTGTATTTGCATTGATAGAATTAAAATTCCAATAGAAAATACAACAAATACACGAAAAGTTGTTTAATTTTTTTCATTCGACCCAAAACAATTCAATTCAATAATAATATTTGCAAATTAATTCAGCTGGCCACAATTATCAATTCAATTCAATGTAATAATCTTATTTGAATCAATTGAATGCAATAATTACATTTAATCCGTAAGGTTGATTAGAAATACCAGAAACATTGGGATCGTGATATTTTAATGATTGAAATATTATTTACTCTGTATTACTGCGGCTGGTGTGCACTTCACCAGGAAAAATCTGAAATGACTTTCGGTAGCTGCTGAGCATACGACAGGCCCGAATCATCGGTTGCAATATGTAAAATGGCACGCACATTAAATTCTTGCCCAATCGGGAGTAAAATTCCCCCTCGTTGACCTACACAAAATCCCCCATCCAAGTTTTATTCGCATTTAAAAATTCCCGATGATCACTCGTGGGCCATTTATCCGCCTGTATTACATACTGTAATCCATGTTTTTCCACTGTACCATCTCCATGTACTTTCAATTCAATCGGGCCCGCTGTCGGCCGCCAACTGCACGGGGAATCGAGGGAATTTCAATTGAATTCGCCAATTAAATTTCTCAATGTAACAAGTGCTCTATTTTCTCATTTTTTTTTGCATATCGATAATTTTCACTTTTTTTTACGACTGGTTAAATTGAAATAATTACACCAGTCGGATGGATTTTTTTAAAAATGAAAGTGACTTTAACAAAAGTAATTGAATCAATTAATCTTAAAAATAATTGCCCGTGAATTTATCCATTTTCCCCCCTCACTTGGACGAAACAATTGCTAAAAAATGACAATCAATTAATTTTTTAATTCACACAAACGACTTAATCTACTCACGAAAATAATTAGTCATCTCCAATTCACTTTGGTAAATCCTGAGTACAATTGCTCAGTGAAATTTCTTATTGAATTTTTTTTCAATTCCAAAGAAGGAAAACAAAATAATGAAAGCCCTCGTTAATTTCTCCGGCTCATCCGTTGAAACCCAACTCTCTCTCTCTTCATTTTATTATTTTATTTGCATTCATGGGAGAATATTGTACGGCCAATGTCAATGCGATATTATTTACAACCGTCGAGACAGTTACAACGAGAGCATCATCTTCCTTTTCATGATCACGTAGCTTATCGTAACAAGTGGAGGGGAAAAAAAAAAATCTGTGCCAAGAACCGTGACTGCATCGCGTATACCACTCTCAGGATATTTCGATCATTCGATATCTAGTCATGCGTGCCATCTGGGGCTTCCCGTGCACTTCCCTCGCGGCTGTTTTTTTTTTAAACAAATATTTTACTCCAGCCGGAGGAAAAATCGCCTAACAATGGGTGTGAACGCTGCGAGATATTTGAACAAACACCTTTCTCCGTCTAAATAATAGAACTTCTATTTGCGTTCTTTAAAAAAAATCGTCAAAATAATTGTTACGAATTTTGCAGTAACCAGAATAACAATAATAATTTACCAAGATTTCTATTTTTTCTCGCGTTTCACAATTTAATAAAAAAAAATCGAATCGATTTGAGCAATTTTTTCTGAACGGACTTCTCAGACAATGTCTCCTTTTAAAAAATTTAACAACAATATTCATTAATTATATTTTTCATAAAAATTCATGCAAAAGCCGCAGTGGAACCCCCCACCCTCAATAATTCTATTTTAAAATTCTATCGAACGATTTCCTCAGGAATGTACCTCATTCCACAAAAAAACAACTGTTTCTCCTTGAAAAAAAAAATCCCCGGAGAACGACTCTAATCACTGCACTCAAGGTCATGCCAAGATTTTTTTTATGTATTCCAGTACAGCAATGATGGATCTACTGGTGCAAATAGCGACGGCCCACAAATTGGCAGCCTCGAGTTACACCCTGCAAGCTATAGGCGAGCGCGGAGTTGTTCTGCCCCATCAGCCAAACACTCCCATCGGAGCGCTCGATGCTCTCCAGGTATTTTTCCCCGTCTCCTGTTGCTCATCACTTTTTTACCTCCCCTCTCCACCCCCCGCACCCCTCCCACCGCCCCCCGGATTTTCCCCTCTCACCAATTACCAATAGAAATCACTCGACTTGTACTCACGAATTTTTCTTTTTTTTTTTCATCGTTTTATACGTTTTTTGTATTTTTTTTTTCCTTTTTTAAGGTAAAATTGCTACCGAAACAGGGCACATTTATTCCACGTAAAACTAAACAGCCGAATCAACCGTTCGAAACGACTTTCAGATTGCAGGTGGGTAACCAATTATGGATATTATTTATTCGAGGGAATCAATAGAAATAACAACAGTTGGAGGAGGTGATTTACTTCTTGGGTTTGGGGCTGTCGGTGTACCGACTCAATCGCTTCAGTTAATTAAAAATCTAAGGAAAATTAATTAGTAGAGAATACAATGAATTGTCAATTCAAGAATGTAATAGTTACGACTGTTACTCGTGATTTGAGAATGTTGTCTGTTGGAATTGATAATAGAGGTATGAAGAATGAATTGACGAGACTGATGAATTCGTAAGGAGACGAAATTACATATTCAAGAATGCAGTAGTTATTAGTCTTTTTGATTAATATTCTTAATGGAATATCATTAATTATGGATGTATGAATTAACAAGCACTTGTGAAAAAGTATGAAACATTATTTCAGGTGCACTTGCCGAGGAATCAGCTGTACGTGTCGCGCGTCAGTCCGAAGATGAATCTTGGGGAGATACTTGAGGAGGTGTGCAGGGAGAAGAATCTGGATAGGAATAAATATGAGCTTCGACATCCAGGTAAGACAATTCATTCAATAATGGAGATTCATTTGCTCTTGCTGGTTTTATTGCCTGCGAATGGAAGCCTTGTAATCAGTCAAATTTAAGTTTTTGATTTTTCATGTTATATCGGCTCTATGTGATGCAACGAGGCCGAAATAGTATTTTTGTCACTTAGCCCGTAAAGCACTACTTCACGGCCGCTTCGCGGCTGTGAAACACCGCCCACGGACGTCGTGACAAAAAATATTGTTTGACAGTCGGCTGTGAAGAACTTTTCTGGCGAATTTTACCTCATATGATTACAGAACTCGCCTTCGGCTCGTCCTGTAATCATATGAGGTAAAATGTACTAATTTCTGCCTACATGGCCCGAAAGTGAGGATTTTATTTTCGTCCATTTTGGCAGAAAAATCGTATTCAACCCTTGGAAAAAAAATCAAACAAGCATTCCTCACGTGCTTACAACCCTTGCCTACTTTTCCTCCCTAGGTGAGAAATATACTATTCAGACTATCGTGACTATTCAGATGTATTTTGTTAATTTATTAGGAAAAAAACTATTCTATGCCAGGGCGATTTCCCACTTGTTTTCTGCTCCTCGACGGCTACTGAAACCGGAAAAACATTATTTTTCAAATTATGTGAAAACGTGCGATAATATCGGTAATTCATCCATCTTCACTCGTCGTATGAACGACAAAAATTCGTGAAAGTGGGCTTTTGGGGCTGGAAACAGCCCTGGGGAGTTGGTCAGGCACTTGTGTCGTAACTTAGCCTCCAGCTGCCAAGCAATGCGAGACGTTTGTACCAATGCATTGGAGATACTCACTTGTACGTATGCAAGAGAGAAAAAAAAGGCTGTTACTCTTGCACCATAGACTGCACTTCCACTGTGCGCTAATTAAAGGCCTCTCGATGGTGTGATCTCATGTGAAACGAAATTATTCTGTTGTCTGAGATTGTTGGCGAATATTGCATCGATTCTTCCTCAATTTTCCGGGAATCGGAGATGGAATTGCCGATAGGTTTAGACAATTCCACATACTTTTATCGGATTTATCACCAATTACAGACAATTCAGATAATTTAACGGAAGGAATTTTAATGATTATTAATGACTTGTAAGGGAAAACAAATTATTGGTAATTCGATTCATTGAGATTTTAGATTTCCTCTGCGGCTGATAGAGCAAAATCATAAAAAAGTTACTTTAAATGTTCTCTGAAAATTAGTCATTTGTGGGGTAATTTAATATTTAAAAATTGTTAACGGGAAATAGCCGGGGCCGTTCGATTTCACTATCACCGGAGTTGAAATGAGTTGGAATCGATGAGCATTATTGGCAGTTGAGATCCAATTATCGCCAACTTTTTCTTTTTCCCCCCGATAACCAAACCGGGTGACTGGCGCCACAAATTTTATTTGGAGGATAGAATAAGAAAATTAATTTCATTAATTCTTCACGATCAATTTAATCCTTAATTAATTGGAAATCTGGGGCAATAATTACCGAAATTGTCCTCATTTTAGGGAGTATGAGAAATAAAATTAACATTTCCCATAGAATTATTACCCAACGATAATCCAGGGATTTCTCACAGCAGAGGGTCCGATCAGTTCAAGTTCATCTCGTTATTTTCGATAACAAAGGTGATGGACTGGTTACATAAAAAGATCACCGGTAAGAATGATCGATGGAAACAAGGTTCGATCAGGCTTGATCCAGGATTGACAAAGACTGGTAGAGTCTCGACATCCAAGATTGAATCAAGCTTGACCGAGCACTGAAAAATAACTGTTTCCAAGGCTGGAGATCCCACCGTTGGTCGAGCCTCGAGTACCGAGCCTCGATTCAACCTTGGGTGTGATGATTGGATCAGGGTTGTAATTCAAATCTCGTCTAAGGATGTGCGTCAATCCTAATTCTTGCTGAACGAACAAAATAAAGGTTTACTCATTTGTTCAATAAAAAAAAGTGATTGAAACAGAAATTTGTGCCGAGAATTTCAAAATATTTGGATTCAAATTAAATTACAAATAAAGAGACAATGGGTTCGTCATGAGGAGAGGAAGTTTTCTACCCCAGGTAAAAGTGAACGATGGAAACAGGGGTCAATCAGGCGTCATCCAGGATTGACAAAGACTGGTCGAGCCTCGACATCCAAGATTGAATCAAGCTTGAAGGAACATTGAAAAATAACAGTTTCCAAGGCTGGAGATGCCACCGTAGGACGAGCCTTGAGTACCGAGCCTCGATTCAACCTTGGGTGTCATGATTGGATCAGGGTTGTAATCCAAATCTCGTCTAAGCATGTGCGTAAATCCTAATTCTTGCTGGATGAGCAAAATAAAGATTTCTTCACTTATTGATTAGAAAAAAGTAATTGAAACAGAAATTTGTTGTGAGATTTTTGAAATATTTAGATTCAACTTAAATTGCAAATAAAGAGACAATGGATTCTTCGTAATTTCACGTGGAGACAAGGTTTTCTACGTATAATTATCGGTTTCCCTATCTTTAGGAGGAGGGAAAAAATTTGTTAAAGAATTTCAACTTGGAAAATCATGCATGGATTAGGAACTGACAAGTTAATGTTAACCTTTAGGAGAAATTTTGGAGAAAAATGAATTGGTATCTTTTTCATCTCGTTCAATGAATCAAGTTTGACACATGATAGAACGAGGTCGATGGAACATTGCTCCTCATTGGAATCAGTCATTGATTTGACGATGGAATTAAGTCACGTTCTATCTTGGGTATTCCATTCTTGAGCAGCCATGCTGTTCCAACCGTACCTCAAGACTTGATTATATGTTGATGACCCATACTTGAATCAATATACGATTCAACAATGAAAATAAGCTTGATTCAATGTTGGGTTAGCCAGCCTCGATGTCATATTTTGTTCCAGCCTTGCTACCATCGTCAGTCTGGACTTCTCCTACCTAGGCAATCTTGAGTCGCAAGTCTTGACTCTCAGATTACCATTACAATCCTCTCAGTTTTATCGCTCATCAATCGAGCAGACGAAAGACCCTTTTATTGATATTTAATATTTAACCATTGGAATGTGTGAGCACAAATTTCTGATAACGTTGAACTGACAAATGTCACTTGAAAATCAGCTGAAGCCGAGCGTCATCTCCAGTGAATTGTCACAGGAGAAAATCCTCTCAAATAAATTTCCCTCTCATTATCTCCATCCAGTGGACTAGTTACATAAAAAATCTCTAATCACGTGTTCCAATCCTCTCAGCTCCAGGCTTACCAAGTCTCCATTGAAATTCCCCAATCTTATCACTTCTCAATCGGACAGACGGAAGAATTCAAACTCCCGGCTTATCGCAACACAAAAAAACTCCAATGGACTCTCCAGCCTAATCACCAGGATCAGCAGGTATTACTTTTCGATGAAAGTCTTCCGCCCCGATGGAAATGACTCAATGATTTCCCCTACCTGTGCTGTCCCATCCATCATGTGGGACTGGTTTTTCCGGATGGACACCTGTCTCTTCAAAACCCACACTGAAATAGCTACTGATGTCACGGGAAAATTGCCGAGCTCCCTTGACTAGCCCCGGCTAAACTCGTGGCCATTTCTAGTTTTATTATTTTACCCATTACTCGGGAAGAGAAAAAAATATTTCTCACTGATGATAAATATATAAAGGAGAGATTATTGGAAATAATTTTTGCGTCCTCCGAGGCCGATCGTCGACTCTCAAACGCTGGATGGAATGAGGAGAACCGGTATGCGGTCAATCTCGAGAGATTCTCCACTCGTACTTGCGCCTGTTGCCAGTTGCCAGTTGCCGCGCGTGCGTCCGCACGGATGCCCACTACACCGATTTTCTCCCCACTATTTTTGTAATCGTTATTCATAATTTTTTTTTCTATTGCCAGATAAAAAATTGGACATTTGGTGTGAGAAAATGTGAATTTTTTTTCGTGACTCTCGAGAGGTTTTCTTGTGGAGTCATTTTTTTGGCAAAAATTGTGCTTGCGGAATTCTTCGGAAATATTCTCCGGCCAGTGCTTCAGTTTGTCGCAGCTGTAATTATGTTTTTGTTTTGTCGTAATTATGTTTTTTACGAATTTTTGAATTGTTGGGGGTTGAAACACTGAAAATTTCACGGATTTTTTGAATTAAAATTTTAGAATTTTAGGAAAAAAAGTGGATACTGTGAAGTTTGCTAAGAAGATTTAATTAAGATTAATATACAAAGTCGGGGAGCAATTGTCCGACAAATTTTGATTTTTTTTTATTAAAAATTGAGTGAAAATTCGGGGAATTTTAATCCTCCGGCTGAAGTAAGACTCTCTCGCCCTTTTTTTCACCTGCTGTTCCCCATTATTACTAATGAATATGTAAAGAAAATTTAAATGAATGAATTAATGTGAAAAGGAAAGTTTGATCTTAAGTGGCGGGAAAAAAATTAGAAATGTGATATTTTGTCTGAGTGGCAATTTCTTTTGAATGATTCAAAGTTTTTTTGATAAAAATTTTTGCAGACCTCGGGTGGTACGAATATTTCCCCTCCTTCAGATTTGATCATTTGTAATTATGCGTTTATGTAATGGAATTGCCACCTCAAAGTGGCAAAGAGTGTAATTGTGAAACTGCTCTCCTCCTCTTCATTCAATCTCGCGAGTCGTGAGTTTTTTAACGTCTTATTGTCCATAATTATCTTGTTATGGGAGCGATTTTTACTCCCGGTGGGACATTACTTTTCTACTTCGTGGATAATATCGCGAGGGGACTTTGTAAATTCAGGTGAATAAGGAGAAAATTGTTTTGTGCAATTTCCGGGGGACTTTGATGTTGAGGAATTCATGTGTGACCTCGATCGAAGCGGGAGGCCGGTTCGTTTCGTTTGTATACTGATGTACAAACGATGCAGATGTCTGAGGAGTTCTGATGATTGTTGGAAATGTAGTCGTACATTGGAGTGATGGTATTTGAGGTGTTACCTAAGCCTGTCAGTGGGTTTGGGTCAACAATTTCTCTGTTGTAAAAAAAAACTAGACAAGCTTAACAACAAGGGAAGCAAGACAACTATTAGAATATGGGAAAATTCAAACAACTAATTCAGCTACAACACTTAATATTTCTTTTCTTATAAACTTTATTTAACACAAGGAAGGCATGACTGTTCACGGAGACAGTGGTCGAAAGACTGAACTATAATAAAAATGAAAGATCCTTTCTGACAAACTCAAGGAAAATTTTATGACCCTAGAGAACAGAAGGTTCCTTCAAATTTGGACACATGTTTCGGATTAAGCCGCTCTCAAGTTTGCAGTACCACCGCTGATAAATGAGTTCTTTTCGAGAAATCGTCTTTCCCCAATGTCATAAATATTTGTCGAGTAGTTTTTGGAAAGCTGAGAAGACATTCTTCTATATATTCCAACAACACCAATTGAAACTACAGAAGCAACAAAACTAGGCAATCTTGTCCAATTAAACATTTCATTTCATTTATGAAAAATCTCATAAAAATTGTCATTTCAAAATTCCGAGATATCGTCTCAATTATTTCCTGTCGCCCCTTTCACATTTTGGAATTAAGTACTAAAAATTTCCTCAGAAGGTCAACCCTCGGACTTCCGAGGAGGTTTGATCGAGTGCTTTGATCTTTCCAAGGCAAATTGATCAAACAAGATAGGGATTGATTAATTCATCCTCAAAAATTCCTCTGAGGTCCAACTGCAGCGATGACAACCTCACTCCGGCCGGCTTCCTCAACAATATTGATAGATATTAATTATCCGAGGGAATCAATAGAAATAACAACATTTGGGGGATATGATTTCCTTCTTGGGTTCGTGGCTGTCGGTGTATCGACCCAATCTCCTCTGGTAATTAAAAATCTAAGGAAAATTAATTAGTGGAGAATCCAATGAATTGTCAATTCGTTCTCACTCCGATCGGCTTCCTCAAGAATATTTTATTTAAAAAAAAATTACAATCGAATAAATAAAATATTGAGTCAGTTATTTGTTATATCCTATCCGATACTCGAAATCGCTCTGTATATTTCACCAGAAAAAGAATTGAGTTTCACAGAGTTCCGATTGTATCCCATTTCACCTAGTGCAGTTGAAAGTTATCGCAGTTTCATTCTCATTATTCATTGTGTTTATCCCCGGCCAAGTTCAACAATGAGAGCCACACACTGAGAAAATTCATCGAGATAATAACAAACAATGCACTCAGACAAGTGTTTATTGTTCATTTAAATCCGATAAAATTTATTTCAACGAAATCTCTAACTCTAATTCTCCTTTTCATGCAAAATAATTTTTTTACTTCAATAAATTACATTAAAAAAGGGGGAAAAATGAAGATCTCGTGAACTGGGGGCCCCCACCTTAATTAATAATTACCCAACATCAGATGATAAATTCAATTAATCAACGCCGAATGTTCATACGTAGAAAGTCTGAGATGACATTGTTAATCTCCTTTTGTTCTTCCCCTCATTAAATTTCATCACAAAATCGCACTCAGCCGCGAGTATATTCCCAGACTAATGATGACTGTCACTACAATCATCATCTGGTGGTCCACTTGAGCAGCCTCAAAACACGGATGACACTGGAGAATGCGTCGATAATCATTAAATCCCAGCGATAAGACTGGAGATCCATCACTTTATGGCGTTTTCTATTTTCTCCCCCCAAGTCAATTCGTTCCGCATTTTATTTTATTATATATTTTTTTACCTCATGGCAAATGGGAATAATATTCCTGATAGTTTCACCCGTTTTGCGTGGTCACTCGACAAAACGGTTGTTTAACGTTCATCAAATGGGTGACAGCGGTTATTACCAATTCGATGGCTGCTTTTCTTCTTGTCGTCGTCTCGACGCCGCTTGTATGGCTGCGGAAGCCATTTCGGACGGCTGTAACACTTGCAAATCCAATTTCGTTGGCATTCCAGACGCTATTTTTTCCACGTTCAAAAATCCATGTCCAAATATTTTTCAACTCGTGACTTTTCGATTATTAAACTCTCAGTTCGACCTCCGACCGAGAGCGTACTCACTCAGTCCTTGAATGACTCGGAAAAAAATGATTTCGGTGATTGCGAGCGTCAAATCGGGGGATTTCGAAAAAAATCAAGACATCAAGTTCACGATGAATAGCGGTAATAAATTATAGAGGTGGGGCACAACGGGTGCTTTTAAACAACAACTCCATTCCGATTTATGTCTTTATATTTCACCTGTTTTTTTTATAGATAAGTACAAGAATTTAGATTTTATTTTAACGATATATGCAAAAATATGTTTTTCGACACATTGAGATGAAAAATATTGTTCGTAACACGTGAAAAAAGTGGTTTTTGACTCGTGGGATTATATCACTCGCCTTCGGCTCGTGATAT
>JAPYZM010003181.1:0-11786 GCA_030522845.1 Psyttalia concolor
ATGAAGACTTTCATTCAAAGTTCTTTATCAAGCCGAGGTTAATGGGTTTAGTTGGACAGAGGCAGTGGTCGTATCAGTACCATTTGGCTAAGTTCACAAGTAAGGGAAAGAGGGGGGGGGGGGGCGAGGGGGTGGTCTGGCAATCAGCTGACGACCAGCTGGTTCTGCCAAGATCGTGCCCACAATAAACAGACGGATATTTTTGACACTGTCCATTACGAAATTTTCAACTGAGCACCACTGCCTCCGCAGGGATCTCAGATTGGGTTAGCAAAAGGTCGACTGGTCGTGTGCGTCGAGAAGAGACAGAGTCCAAGTGACAGAACGAGAAGGAAAGAGAAGGGGCTCTGAGGGGGGTGTTATTAGGGGTCGCTCATAGGGTGGGTAGCACGATCAATGCCAGGGAGTCATGCTAGTAACCCCTGGAAGTCGTCGGTATAGCCACGTGTGCACTACACGAGCTCCTGTTATGTATCAAGGTGCACCGCATTTATATGTATCTGTGGAAAAGTGCAATATAGGGATTGGGGTATAGACTGACTTGTTTTCCCAGTAATTCGTATGAAAATTCACTAACTCAGTTGATCAATTTTTCAGAGTGAGAAAAAATATTAATTCACCGTGTGGAATATTCTTCAGACAAATGGCGGAAATTGGTGGACAGTAAACAGTGAATAAAATATTTGATTGGGAATTTTTTTTTTTGCAGCGGCAGAAATTCATTTGCTGTGAATATTGAATAATATAGCTCATTGGGATTTTTTCTTTTTTTTCAAAGTGCAACCGGCCATTGTCGACTGCAATTGCGCGGGTACGGCGGAGAATTTTATTTAGAGGCGATTTTTAATGTTAACATTGAAAAACGTGGATTGAGAGGAAAAATATGATTTTTTAAAAATATTAGTATTATTTTTTTTTGATAGTTAATGACTGACATTTTGACGCTGCGGGTTTGCTTGAATTATTGAGGGAGAGTATTTAATTGGAAAAATGTTGTTATGTAAATTATTTTTTTAATATTAAATGTGTTTGGTGAACAGAAAAATTCCCGAAATTTGGGGTAATTAATATTTTTGTTATTTTTAATTAAAACCGCGCTATTCGAGCGTCAAGCGACCGATATTAATTAATCATTTGGCAAAGTAAAAATCACTCGCTGTCACTTGACGAAAGTTTCCCTTCTTTCCCCTCAATCCCCACAGGATCAGCCGAAGGAGTCCTGTCTACTGGTCTAACGTGGGAAACCCTCACTCGCCCAAGTACAATTATTTCGAAGGTTCACAGCTGTTGCACAATAGCCTCAGCAACTTTGAAAATTTCTTCAGATATGTCTGTTGCCATTGCAGCGATAGGAGACCGCGAGTTTAGGATTCGTGATGATGAAAGAAAGTGAATGGATTCCGCCTCAGGCCACGAAATGGCATAAAAATAACTTGGAAAAGGAGATTGTTTTTGTTTTGTTGGTTTTTTTTTCGTTGGAAATTCAATGGAAAATTCACAGTATCATAGACATATTATTGTCGTCAATTTAATTAGTTTGCCTGTCTCATTGACATTCATCAGACGTTCATGGTAGCCAACGAAAAGAGGTGTGACTTGTGAACTTTGTACGATGATTAAGACTATCAATCGATGATTCCGCATTTGCAACCTTTGATTCCACGCAATCCGAGTGATATTCTTCAGACGACCGACTGAGGTCGTCAATCGAATTTTCAAAATCTCGAGAATTCTGGAATGTCAATGGCAATAAAATTCCAAAAATCGAAAAAAAATTTGTCGCAATTTAAAGTTCACTTCAAAATTTCTCTCATGAATTTGTGAACTATTAAACAATTATTTTTTTTTAACTGAATGGAATTGCAACGACTGTTCAGAGTCGACACAGTCGAAAATATAATCCCCAAAAAAATTCCCTTGCACTCCACCAATTGGCGAGAGATTCCCGGGACAATTTGATCCCGAAAATTCCCCACAAATTAAAAATGTAAGGATTTCAATGATCAATAACTCTGGATTGGCCGATTGAAAATGAATGATTTTATTCTCATTTTGAAGCTGCAAATTCGACCTTTAAAATGAATGAAAAATAATTAAATTTCACTCAGCCAATCCCGAGTTATCCTCAATAGACTACCTTCCATTCTGCCCCAGTCTCCCCGAAGAGTTTCTTTCTCATCATCTGGAGCCGGCTCCTCCCGCAAATCCCCTGCATTTGCCATCGATAATATCGAAAATATCGTACAACCGAGAGCCCAGTGACGGAAGAGTGACAGAAGGTCGAAGATCGTTGCGAGCAAGTCGAGTATTGCGAGTCCATTGGGTACAATGGCGTCGAAGTGTTGGGGTCTGTATGTAAGTGTCGGATGCCCTCAAGTCAACCCCTCGACCGTAGCCCCCCCGCCCCCTTCAGGTCGCCCCTATCCAGTCCCGTTCCCCACTCACTCCCTCCCCCCCCTCCCCTCTCTCTCTCTCTTTCACTTGCATGTTCACTCCGCCCGGTGATTTAGACGAGATCCGAATCTACCGCCGATTGATTCTCCACCCCACATGCTACACATTCAACTTTGAAACAGTCATGAATAGAGGGATTTTCTCCTTACAACTTAATAAAGTACGGAAACCCGAGGAGAGTGCGTTGATAGTGACCACCTCAATGCGTGAAAAAAAATATCTCCAGTGCACGAATAACTTCAGCTTTTATTTTAAAATACAAATTGCACGCATTTATGGGACATTCGAAGTCTAGCCACGTGTTCACGTCGATTCCCTTATAAAGAAATCAATCAAACCTGATTCTGATTGAGCCATTAATTGCCGTATCAAGGATGAAACCTTCCAACTACAAATAAGATGTAATTTAATGTAATTAAAGGCTGTTTAGTGGCGAATGTCAGGAGGGAAAAAGTGTCATGATTTTATTTCCTGAGAAAAATCAAATGAAAATACCTCGAGATTGTTTTTTTTCTCCACATCAAGAGCAGGCGGATTAATGTTTTTTAAATTTTTACACAGCCGCGAGCTCAGGATATTTTAATGGAGAAATTATTTTACGTTGAGAGGTCACTATCCACTGACGAATGCCATAAAAAAATACAAAATTTCTTGATCGACCGATCGAAAAAACCAATTGTCCCAAAAATTTTGTCTTAAAAATTTTTAATTTGCAAAATTATATTTTTTACCTCAGTATGAGTGGCTTTCGTGTTGTCTCATTGCAAGATAATTGTAAACCACGAGTTTCTAGGTAAATGTAGACGAAAAATGCGCTTACCAAAAAAAATAAAAATTCTCTCAGTCGAGGAGCGAAGAGGGGGAGAGAAAGCATCGTAAAAAGCATGGAAAGCACTGGAGATTTTCGAAAGGGTGATGATATAGCCCAGCGGATCTAAACTGTACGTCCAGTGAAAGTCAAGTATGTGCTTTTCTTCGGCAGAAGTGAACAGGTGTTCTCAGCTATTACGGAGAAATTGTGGGACACTGTTCACTCATTTTTTGGCCCTCTCGCAGCCTCCCCTTCTCCTCCTCACCATTACATCAATATAATATTCTACTAAATTAAATAGTGGATCTCTGGATTATCCAAATAGCTCCAAAAATTAATAAAACCAATTACTAATCGTTGAATTAAATTAACCTCCCAAAATCATTATTAGACTTGTCGTTGATCTGATGGAACTGGTCGTCGGACTTGTCCCCCCTCAAAGTGACAGGCCCAAAACCACCAGATTTTTTTCCTCCACACGTGCTGTACATATTTACTATACTTTCTCCTTCTCGTGGATTTCCCCCAGCCGCGCCAGTCCAATGATGTAATCCACAGTTTATTAAAAAATTTGAAAACCCTCTCGACAGCAAAGAATACAAAATTCTCTCCCCCAAAAATTGATTACAACCGATTGACAGAAATTCTCACCCTAAATTTAATTTTAAAAAAATCCCAGTCGAAGAATATTTGACCGCAAGATATTTTTTCCCATTTCTATTTTTCTTCCCCAAATAACGTTAAAATAATTTCGAGGGGTAAATGGCAATTTCGGAGGGAAAAAATGCGAAAATTTATGAAAAACTGACGAGTTCCGAGCGAAGGAAAAATGTCATAATTTTGCACTAGTAAACTCACGAAATTTATATGACATGGAGAAATATCGTATCGTAGTCCGTGTTAAGTCAGTTTGCTTCGGGATTTCGTCGGGCAATACAGTAGTTTAAATCGGGAATGGCGGGCCAGGAGGCCGTCATGCGGGAGGCACGGATGGTATTTTTATCGGTCTAAATATAGTAAAAGCAATGCTGTACGGAAAGCCATACCACGATACTATAGAATAAGAATTGTAAATGATAAAGTGTATGGAAAGGCATAACTGCTTTTTAATGTGATTGCCAGGGTATACAATGGGACACTTCGATGACGATTAATTTTTCATCGAGAGAGTAACGGGTGAGGACCTGTGGACTTACTGGAGGCAAACAGATCGTCCCTACATCTAAGGGAGAGCCCTTGAATATCCCGAATCTATTTTGACAATCAAATATTGCCCCCAAAAATCTAACGCGAGTTTAACTGAAAATATTTCCGTTCAAAACCAATTTATTTGGCAAAATTATTACTCTCTTCATTTCTTCGATCACTCGGTCACTGAATATTCCCTAGGAAATTATTTTCCTCGTCCTCAGAGACCGTCTATTGAGGGAAAACCTGGAGACAAGTACACAAACTTCTCCTAACTCTGGATTGAAACCTCCAGAGACTTACAATTTTTTTTCTCGAATTTTTCGGGCTAATTGAAAAAAAAATTGATTGAAAAAAATGAATTCAGTTTGAATTATCCATTAGTCAAAATTTCGGATAATTCTTCTCATCAGATGAATAATACCCGATAAATCTGACTTTAAACTGCCGTCCGGCGGTTATTTTATTTGCAAAATTATATTTTTTCCGGTCAGGTATACCCTCACATTCCCAGTTATAGAGATCGTTACGTGACCCGATCCCATTCGGCTTTATTGTCGTTCAATATGTATAACCTCGCGCGAGAAGTGACGGAACACATGAGAAATAGCGAGTCGTAAACGATTGATTTCAAAGAATTTGATATAATCGCAGAGAGAGACTCCAGGAAATCTCGAATTCATGCGGAAATAGTTTTAAAAAAAAAATCCTACCGAACACTGGATTTTCTTTCTTCGTCAGCTGCCCCATAATCAACTCCGGTAGGAGTAAAAAAGCCTGAGATATCGGGGCACGCGCGACCACTAGAAAGCAACGATAAATCATTTGAGATGAGGTCGAGAGTCGCGATCCCAATGTGCCACGACGTCCGACATCGGCCAGATTGCCATCGAATTCGTGTTCCCAGATTTGTATTTTTTCTTACGTTTCGTCAGTCTCTCCCCTCTGTCGCAATTTTCCCATTAATATCCCTCACTATATTAATATTAATTAACAATCAAATTGAGAGTTTAAGACTTCTGAGGATGCAAAAAAGAAATAACTCATTTAAATGAAATAAATGTAATATACTTTTTTTCTTGTCCCTCTCCGAAACTCAATATCTCAAGAATTTCTATTGCATTGAATTCTAATCTCGAATTCCACCAGCACCCATTGGAGAATAATTATTAGGATTACTTTTACGTCGAACCGTCGAGAAAATTCCCTCCCCAGTGATCAGAAGAATGCCATGTCTTTCCGGAAGTCGCCTCAAATTTTTCCCTATTTTTCTTTTTATAGACCAGAGGGGGAGCTCTCTATAAACGTTCAGACGTATAATTCATTGAAATTCTAATTTTAGTATTTTGCCCAAGTTACAGAAGTATGATAATATATATAGACCCACAAGTGTTGAAGTAATTCACCGGAAGCTGGGAAGGGAAACAGAATCCGTACACGAAATTCGAAATTGGTTCAGCGGGTGGTTCCTATAATTTTTCAATTTCAAACTATTCCAGTAAAACTTGAAACGCATTTTTCCGCATTTTTTTTAACTAATGAGGACAGTGGAATACAAAAAATGGAAATATTATCAATTATTGGATTATTTATATATTTTTCCTATATCACCAATTTTCGAAGGAATAAATTCAGATCAGCTGTTGCTGTCAAAACTGCGGTTTCGTTGGTCCCAAAAATTAGAAAAATATTCATAAGGCCCAAGGAGCCTCCTGAACCTAACCAACGGGTCTCCAGATGAAAACGAATAGAAATATCGACGAAAAATCCTGTCTCCTATTGAATCTCCCAATTACCTTCTGGCCCAAAAATATTCCCTCAAATAATTCGTTGCGAAAAAAATTCCGGGGACTGTCTGTAGCCGAGATTGATCTTGGTTACAATTTCTCACAACGTCGAGAAGAGGTGAAGCACCAGAGGTGAGTTGGTGGAGGCGGTAAAGGTGCTCAGGAGGCAGGAATGGCGAGGAGCGAGAGAGCCGAGGAGCTGGCGGTTTCTATGTACGCGATCAAGGCAGGAAGAGAATGAGAAGGAGCGAGAGGGAGTGAGATTGAGTGAGTGAGAGGGCACCAGAGGAGGGGGAGAGGCTGAGGTGGATTCGAGGAGGCGGCCTTGAGAAGACGGACCACAGAGGCCCACAACGCGAGCGGACAGTACAGCTACAGCCAAGTACAACGCCAACGAACTGCTTCACTAGCGAATGGATTGTGGTTCTCATTTTATTCATATTTCATATTCCAATTGTCTTCCCCAATGTCACATCACATTATAATATTTTTTTCCTTCCAGTGGACCAGTCGTTTCGGCTGGATCCAATCGCTCGTCTCCTATTCGACGACTTCTAGAATCCTCAAGCCCGTTACCAAAAAAAAAGTAGCACCAGAATTTCCTAAGAATTAAGGGAGATTCCCAAGATTTTTCTTCAAAATTCGTTTTCCTAAATTAACCAAACCGCCAGAACCGCTCATTAGGCGGTAATTAGGCCGCAATTAGAGTGTTATGGGCATTTGACACTTATCCCGCCTAATTCTGGTCCAATACTGGAATTTGTTCAATTTTCCAAGACAAAAACGCGAAAAAAATGTGAAATCTGGGGAAAATCGAGGGGAATAAGTAAAAAATATTCTCGAGAACTCGGGGCCTTAGACTCAAAAAAAATCGCGGGGTTGCACTGGCTTCTGTCGCAATTGAGAGGTCAACAAAAATTGAAATTAAAAAAATCCCCCATCGCCTCCAGACTAACAACGCGCAAGATCCTTCAGCCAGAGGGAGCGAAAAATTCAGTAGAAATTACCGATTCGTTATATAATCGTGTAGTATTTTGGCTGCTCGTAAACAATTAACGTCCCGCTTGAGTAAAATTTGTAGACGGCTTACCAAAAGTTATCGAGGGGTACGACAAAAATTATCCGAACCGGTGACTAAAATTTGTCGACTCCTTAACAAAAATCATCCGATTTTCCCTGAGAAAATTTCCCCACTTCCCAGTAAAATTTCTCCACCTCTCACTCAAAATTGATAATGAATTTTCTAATGCGGTTGTACCAAACGAAAGGGTAGTTTTATTCTAAAAAAAAAATCCTCTGCGCGCTTCCTCGCCGTTTCCCAAATCGGCATTTCCAAGGATTTTCCATTCCTTCCGCTGTTATTCTGCGACTGAACTGGGATGATTATGCAAAAAAATTGACTCCTCCGTCACTCTGATTATTCAAGAGTCTACGATTGAAAAACCAAGAATAACGATAACAAAATAATTCCCCATCCATCTCCATTCGACTTCGTCAAAAAATTAGCCGAAAAAAAAAAACAATGACAAAACCTTGCCACCAAAGAAACCAAAAAAAATTATCTACTCGGCGGAGGAAAATTTTTTTTCTCAGTCAGGCAACGATTTCACGAGTTGATGACATCTCGCGCTATCAAGTGAACTGAGAACCCCTGGATTCTGCTGGCACAGCGTATACGCAGGTAGGTTGAGGCGTTGTAGTTCGACTACATGGAATATACAGGCACTTGGCGAGGTTCGCGAGGTCACGTGCTCCTTGCATTCAGACGTGCATCACTAATTTTAATATTTATGGACATCATGTTCAATATGCCAATGCAGATAGTCCACTGAGTAAAAACATTAGAGCTGAATTAAATGAGTTCAGACGATATGCCGATCATCTGTCGAATGAAATCAAATGGACAAACCCATTGTCTACCCCCCTCCACCCCCTGGACTATTTAACACGTTGAGCCACACTGAATTGAATAGATTACTCGATATCTGGTATCTTCGAAATGATGATAAACCCAGTACGTGGTTATCGTAGATTCCTGATAAGCCATGCTCAACGATCCTGGAAACCACCGAATGGGGTTATTAAACATATTTGATATTCGATGTCCTTGCGAAATTTCTCGGCGCCATATCTCGCGTCTTATCGGTGGAAAAAAAAAAAGTGACCACGATTGACTCAGTTTAATGATATCAGCGATAACACTAGTGTTTAAGAAAAAAAAAATTATTAAGAGTAGTCGCAGTATTTACTCCGGCAGAAAATCCCGCCCCACCCGGCAAGTGGACTATTGAATTTTGAGTTCTGTTTACTTTCAAAGTTGAACGCTCTTCGAAAAAAAATTATTCTTACCAAATTGAGGAGGATAATAGAAATCTATTGTCTTTTATTATTGACGGAAAAATTGATAATACTGTACGGGGATAATAAACTCAGGTTGTCAACGGTTTTAAGGCGATTGAAATTAACGAGAAAGTTTTCCAAAGTTTTCAGACGTAAATTGGGATAATTTAAGACGTCAAGAGAAGTAGGTAATTATTTGAGGGAGGTGAGCACAAAGGGCCCATTGTATTGTCATTAAAATGTCATTAAAATGATCTAATGGTGTATTGGGCTCCAATAATCAATTAGAATTGGGACACAATTGGTGGTAGACAAGTGGACGTCAGCCAATTGATAAGAAATGAAAATGTAAAATAGACAGTGAAGTTTAGAGGGAGATACCACGTGAAAAGTTTCAAGGTCTTATAAGCTCAGTTGATGTTGTACATTTCTGAGTCGGCCTCCGTGAGAATGCACTTCGACCACGAGCCATAGAGTGGGTGCGCGCGCGCGCGCGCGCCCTTACATCCCCGGTCTACCGGAGACCGACGTAGGGAAAAACTCAGGGCGTCTCATATATCTTATATCCAGTGTATTCGAGCCACAAGTAGGATTCATGGACATTCCGTGTCCCATGATATATTGCGTTTACCAACAGAATATACAATTTTTTTTTTCCCCTCTCCAACGAGAGATGCTTGAACGTAGACCTCGGCGTTTGTCGCATTACACCTGTCCCCCCCGGGACACCTGCAGTCCAAGTTTTTCTCAGTAGAATAATGACTCAGAGGTGATAACCCAATACACGGAGGATTCTTCATTCTGACCAGCCCCTTCATTGACGTACCTACGTTTAATCGCGGTCAACCGGGCCCTACAATGCCCGGACTACCTGACATTTTTGACGTAGTGAATATACCTGAGACTTGCGACTAGTCCAAGAATGTCTGATGTATTTATTTTACAATTACTGGGCGGGGCCTGTAAATCGGGTGGTCATTTAGTGGCTCGAGGAAAGTTACTGACGTCTCCGCGTCAAATTCGGTGAATTGACCGCTGACAATGGATTTTTCAGTTGACAATTGGAAATTCGGAGGATCGGGACAAATCGAATGTCTACAGTTGACGATAGCTCGAGATCGGTAGAGTGAAATTTCATGATTTTAGAGTCATTTTAAAGCCTGGATTCTCAGCTCCAAAATGAGATAGAGATCATTCAATTTCAATCGGTCAATCCCGAGTTATTGATCATTGAATCGCTTGTTGTGCCCTATCCCCTACTTTCCTTCCGCTCTCGGAAATTTGGAGTCAATTTAATTTACTGGAGTCTGAGAGCTTCAGGAGAAGAAAAATCTCTATCGGCTGGAAATAGTTCTATAAGAGGAGAACGCCTGACAGACGGTGCGAGGAACTTTCAACTTCAGCGAACTTCTCTTTAGGAACAAAACTAACCAGAGAAAAATTTCCACAAGATGAAGATACCTATTTGATAAATCATATCCCCATCGTCCCTGGGGAATTCCAGAGATTCAGAGCAACAAAATTATTCTCCTGGAGAAACTTAGCCCACCATTAGCAGACGACTCTGGCTGACTATATTTTTTGATCTACAAATAAACTTCTCGAATCAAAAATCGATTGTTCGTCCGCATATTTTTACAGAAGTTTGACTGAGAGCCTACAAAATACCGATAAGATAACAGCACTCGAGCCACCAGCCTCACCTTCCGATTGCCCTCGCGTCCTCGAGGTCACCGCAAACTTCGCGAAATGACCAACTCCATTTACCAGAAATAGAAACGAGATCGCAATTGGTCACCACCGGCCACCAGTCCCCGAGCTGGTGACACCCCTCAAGACAAACCGATTGAAACAATTTTTCCCCATCGATCGACAATTAAAAAAACCCCCGAAGAGTATAAATTGTACCTCGTTCGTCAATTTCCCGAAGTGAAACCATCTGATAATTGTTTGGGATTTTTCCATGAGGAAAACCTGACCCAGCCGCTGGCTAAAATCTTGAACATCATCACCACACAATAAAAAACGTCTAAACAATTTTTATCAGCGAGTCAACAAAACATCTGAGCCATTAGATAATAATCCTCAATCAGCTGATCAACATTTCCCAACTGAACCTCAGCGAGGGGGTTCAATTTCTCCCCCAAAATCCTCCACAATTACCAGAGATTTCCCCAACAATAGCAACCAGAAAAAATTCAGTGTCTCGTGATAATGTCCAATATATTCCCCTAATGTTACCTGTAATACGGCGTTCCAAAGGGTGAACAATAAAAGGGATCATTGTGCATGTGTGGCTGTCCAGGTACACCAGGTCCCTGCGAGTGTGGATGTGGTGGCATGGGTGGACCACTGTTGGGTGGACACATGCCAGGACCAGGCTGGGGTTGCATAGTGGGTCCCATCATGCCAGGTCCCATGTGAGGTCCTGGATGATGGGGTGAGCCAACCATATGTGGACCCGGATGATGTGGATGGGGTGATGGACCACCACCACCCATGTGTGGATGTGGAGCATGGGGTGAGCCACTCATCATACCATGCGGTGGCATTGGATGTGGACTGGGTGATGCTCCATTGAGGTGAGGTCCTGGACCCGTTATATGTGGCGTTGGTGCACCATGTGGTGTTGGTGGACCACCATGAGTTGGCGTTGTTGCTGGCTGTGGTGGTGGTAATGTTGGACCAGTCTGTCCACTATTCAATGGTGGTAATGGACCATTTGCCATATTATTGAGTTGTGTAAGTGATGCAGCAGCTGATGCCATTGCCTGCAATGGATTTGTGGCGTTTGTCCCTGTTATTATGCTTGAATTTTGATTACTATTCAGATGATTGTTATTAATCAAACTATTGTTATTGCTATTGTTGCCGGCAAGTTGGCTGAGTGCCGGCGCCAGTGGTGGGGAGCCACTGGGGCCCCCGAGGCAACGGCCCGAGGATATTTGATTATTTGGTCCTGTACTTGCTACAACCGATACTGGGCCGGAGTGGAGTAGACCACTTGGGGGGCGCTGTGCCACCCTCACCGGCATCACTCCCCCCTCCACGACGTCTCCTGTTCGGCCGATACCTCGACGACACTTTAAGAATTCCTCAAATTTGTTTTGGTTCTTTTTTCTCTCTCTCTCTCTCTCTCTCGCTGTCTCTGGCTCCCCCTCTCTCTCTCTCTCTCCCTGTATTTGTGTCTCTGTTGTTTTTTTTTG
>JAPYZM010003182.1:0-17168 GCA_030522845.1 Psyttalia concolor
TTTTTTGGCTCGTGGGATTATAACACTCGCCTTCGGCTCGTGTTACAACCTCCTACGAGCCAAAAACACCATTACGCACATGTTGCATAATATACTATTTTTCACTGGTTACGGGATATACTAGTTCATTATGCTGTGATAAAAAGTGGACTTTGGGGCACACTCATTGGCCCCCGCGCACATTGTAATGAGGGACGGGTGGGCCATCAGGCCAAGAGGTATGGGAGTGTGGTAACACCCTCCACCGGGCGGAGGACCTTTAATTGGCTTCTCACTTTAAATTGGGGATTGTAATATACGATTTTGTAAGGAGTAAACAAATAAGCGTAAGACCAAATCTCTAGTTGTAAGATCACTTATGTCCCATTGTTCGAGGAGGAAACTACTCCAGAAATCGAATCCGAGAATTGTCTTTCACTTGAAATCGCAAGTTCAAACGAAAGTGTTCATTGTATGTTGTGTACCTCACTTCAAACGTTCCCGCCCCCACGCACGAAAATTCCCAGCCCTGGCCTACTAGCACGAAAATTCCCAGACCCCAAAAGGGGGGTCTCCGTTTCAACTACCACGTTTGTACATACAATCGCGGATGTGTAGAAACGCCACAACGTGGAAGTTGAAGCGGAGCCCCCCCCCTCAAAATCAATCGACAAAATACGTCGCTCCTTGCGGATGCGCCGTGAAATCATTGTCGCACTTTGCTTGACGTGATTCCTAACCTCTTTTCATCTGCTAATGACAATTTGTAAATAAACAATTTTTGATCAAGTATTGAGATAAAGGTTATAATTAATAAAGTTTCCGTAAAAATGATGGCATCAACGAATGAATTCGGCCCAGACTCGGGTGGAAGGGTGAAGGTAATTTATACTATTTTCATTTTTTGAAGAGAATTAAAGAATAATATTTTAACCATCATTAAAAATACAAACTCGTAATTAAAATTGAAATTACCGTGAAATTTCAGGGATTGACGATTGTTAAACCTCTAGTGTATGGGAATGTAGCTCGTTATTTTGGAAAAAAAAGAGAAGAGGATGGTCACACTCATCAGTGGACGGTTTATGTCAAGCCGTACAATAACGAGGATATGTCTGCATACGTTAAAAAAGTCCATTTCAAATTACATGAGAGTTACAATAATCCTAATAGAATTGTGACGAAACCCCCTTACGAACTCACAGAGACTGGGTGGGGTGAATTTGAAATCGTCATAAAAATTTATTTTTTGGATCCCAACGAGCGGCCTGTGAGTGAATAAAATATTCTTGAGCCTCAATAGATATGAAAACAAAAATAAGATATTTTTTTCAAATTGAATTCTGTCGTGAATTGGTAAATTAGAAAAAGGGGATTTGTTGTACCCAGCGTGGGGGGGTACTTCATATTATACTGGTTCTAGGCTTAAAGAGATAAATTCCATCAATAATGAATCGGTGTATGTGAGGTATTACCAGATTGTATCATCTTGTATAATCCAGTTATACTGGCAACTGCCACACTGACAATGCTGTATGATATCTTGATCAGCAAGACCTTTTATTGCTAAGCCTTTCCTCCTGCGGTTTTACTTTTTCCGCAATTGCACGTGGCGATATTTGGAATTTTCTATTCTTATTTTATATCCATAATCCAACATTTTGCAAATTTACTTTTTGCTAATATCGCTTCCTATCAATTGTTGCAAAAGGATGAAGCTAAACGTTTCTAAAACAATGGGCTTCCTAGTTTACCAATTCAAATGAAATTGAATGCCTTCAATACATCTGATTTTATTTTGAGGCCTGACGACGATAGCTTCAATCTGCTTTCAGGTGACGATTTACCACATTTTGAAGCTATTCCAATCCTCCCCAGAAATTCAAACCGGAAAGAAAAATCTGGTATCTGAATTTTATGAAGAAATTGTCTTCCAAGATCCAACAGCTCTTATGCAACATTTATTAAGCACAACGAGGCCTGTGACACTGGGAGTTTGGCGACATGAGACTGACTGTAGGCACTAAAATCGTCTAAACAAATAGACTAGAATGAATTCTTATAATTAGAGGGAGAGAAATGATGGATTTTATTTGTTTCAGTCGAGGCTAAGAAAGAATCAGCTCTGAAAGCCATTACCGAGGCGAGAAATAAAATTCGTCACGAAGTCATCGATCTCAAAGAGAAATTAACATTAGCCAAGGAGACAATTGCCAAATTTAAAGAGGAAATTGCGAAGATATCGAAAGGTGGAGCTCTCACCACGGCACAATGAGTGGTTTGCAGAGGTATCCAAAGGTGTAAAATATGTAAAATTATTTCGTTATAAGCGAGTATATTAAGTGCTTTATATTTATAAATTTTTGTATGAATAATTAGATTTTGTTAATTTTTCATGATAAAATTGACTTTTTAATGAATTTTTCAGTTGTCTATTGGTCCCATTCCGTAGTAAAATCATTACCGTAGATTTATTACAAGCCTTCCTCATCGAATTCACATTTTATTCTAATGTAAACATCAACAAGCATAAGAAAAGATAAGTGAAGTACAGTTGCATTCATCTTCTACTCGTCAATTGTGAGACCTAACCCAACATTCGCAGGTGCAAACAGTTAGTGTAAAACTTTCAAATTGTATTTTTATGATGAAGAACAAATCAAGTAATAGACCGTAAGTATTTCCAATGTACGTTGTTACATATTTTGATCTGAAATATATATATATTTTATTTCGGTATTTATAAATTCTGAAATAGTGAGTAGTCATAAAGATTTTAAAGTATTTTGTCCCCCACGGATTAAGCATCATCGTGTGTCTAGAAAGAAAAACAAAAATTAATTATCTTAGACTAGGAGTTGAATTCGGTTTGGCAGCCTCATCAGCCATCGGCGCAGTGATATTCACCAATCCAATAGACGTAATCAAAGTGAGACTCCAACTGCAGGGAGAATTACTGAGAAGAGGTACTTACCAAAAGCTGTATAAGAATACCCTTCATGCTGGCTACGTTGTCTTGAAGAATGAGGGGATGCGAGGACTGCAGTCAGGCCTCGTCCCAGCTTTTGGATTTCAGATAGCATTGAATGGAATTCGAATTGGGTCTTACAAATTTTCTCGGACGTATGGTTTTAGTTTGAATAATAAGGGGGAGACAGATTTGTTGAGAACTGCTTTGGTGAGTGGTACCGCTGGATGCTGTGGAGCTGTTATAGGAAGCACTTTTTATTTGGTAGGATTACTTCATTTATCTACAATTTTTCAGTGGAAAAACAGTTCAAAAATTCCAAATTGATAAAATCAAGTAATTACAATTTAGATTACTTTTTTTTTCAATTCTTGAGTATAAAAATTACTACTAATTGATTGATCAATTTGAGACAAGTTCCATTTGTGGAGATTTTATGAATTAATTAGTTCTGTTAATAAATTCATCGACCAATTGAAAATATATTCATTAATTTCCATGTTTACAAAATAGGTAAAGATTCGAATGCAATCACAAGCTGCAAAAACCATAGCCGTAGGCCATCAGCACGGCTATGGATCAACAGTCGAGGCGTACCAACGCTGGTATGCAAATGTACCTCGCGTCTTCTTCGGTTCATCAACGTAGATGACAATGTTCAGTTTTGCGAACGACCTACTACGTCCCTTCGAAGTAAAACAAGCATAATCAACATGAATACAAGAAAAAATTCCAGAGAAAATGACGATACTTAATGATGTAGTTAATTAACTAAACATTCATTTTTCTTGCAGTTTTTCAATAATCATCCCATGATTCTCACGTTCTTCTCGGCACTGATAGGCGGCAGTTCTTTGGCCCTCATGACGCAGCCTCTCGACGTTATTTCTGTGAGACTGTACAATCAAGGTGGGATTTCTAAGCATTGCATGAATTTGTCAAATGGTTATTTCTGGGAATTATTGTTTTAGCCACTGATAGTCATGGGAAAGCTCTGGTCTACCGTAATTACTTGGATGCATTCTTCCAGATTTTTAGAACCGAAGGCATATTCAGCCTGTACAAGGGACTTTTTCCAACTTGGATGCGATCAGCTCCTCACACAGTCCTGTGTCTATGTTTTTACGAACACCTAGAGCGATTGTACGATAGTTTCACGAGCCAATGATGAGAAGTGTCAACAAAAAATGTACATTCTGTATATAACTATAGACTTCGAATTACGTACATATGAACGTTATTCATTGACCCGCCAAGAATATCTTGTTTATCAATTTCTACTGAGGCCATTACAATTGATCTATTTTTAACATCAAAGAAGGTAATCCCATGGGCTACTATCATCGAGAAAATTGCGGGATTTTCCTTAATCACGAGAGAATCTTATCTGTCGACGAGTATTCAGTACATTGTTAATATTCCGAAAAATTTGTAGGTACTGAGGTAATTGGTAAACTAGGATAAGACCCCTTTTTCCATGATTTTATTTTTGTCTACATTGCTTGTTGACAGTTGTTGCCAAGTGCTTCAATAAAAATATTTTTTTCGAAAAAAAATGCAGTTATTCGGGTTTACCAATTCACGACTGAAATATAAACGTCCTTCTCCAAGAATATGAAATTTTCCTCTGAGCGATGATTTTTTTTCCATGAATACTCAGCACTTTTCGCAATTGGCACGTGTCCAAGCATCAGCCAATGACATGTCCAATTTGGGATGCCAACAATTGGAATCATTTATCTTTGAAATTCATCGGAGATGATGGCTTTTCCCTATCATTCATGAACACGCGAATGATAATTCTGATGGAATTACATCATCCAGAGGAAGAAAAGACGAAATTATTCATGAGCTGTGTAAAATGTTCGCGATAAGGAATTTCAGTCAATACCGATGGTTCACTTAGTCCGCTGGTTCTCCATTCGCTCAACCCATGCAGTTTCTCAAATATTTAGCCGCTATTCCAACAGAATCAGTTGTTAGAAAACCCGGGGAATAATAATGACGGCGGACAGCGTTTCAGCACAAAAACCGTGAGTAAATTTTTTGTATTTTTATCTGTTTATAAAAATTCATGGCAGAGGCAGATTCAACAGCACGTGAGGCTTGTTCAAGAAGTCCATTTCCTATGCACTCATTAATCCACATTCCATTGATCATGCACAAATCATTATTCATTGATAGCATTACGTATATTATGCAATATACCACTGCGTCAAAAATAATTTGGGACATTTGAGAATTTTTGAGGGCAGTTGGAGGGGTCTCCGAGAAATTCAACACTGCACGAGAGAAATATTAAATGATGCCATCGATTACGAAAATACATATATCATTGCGAATATGTATGTATATTTTCACATGTCAATTGATTAAAGTTTAAAGCGCCCTCATTTGAAATTACAGCATTCGGCGGGAGACTTTCTGTCGCTTCGAAGTTATCTTTTCGCAGGAATTTTTGCATCGCATTGTCTCTATGTATTGCCATTTGTGAATTTAGTTTCGGAGATTCTTCCAAATTTATTCTTCTAATTGTAAAATTATACAAAACTGGATAATGAGAAAAAAACATGTGATGGACAGTCGAGGGGGTAATCACTCCTGGAATCTCCTAGACAAATGACGTTGAAATCTCATAAAATCCCATGAAGCCCCTTGAAATCCCTTGAAATTATTTAACATCTCTTAACTGTTCTCAATGAAATTATGGGAGAAGGGCCTGAATTGCAATTTTTGCAGATTAGCTGCGGAATTCACTACAGCCGCACTGGCAGCTGTGGGTGCAGGATTTTTCACAAATCCAATAGACGTCGTCAAAATTCGGCTTCAACTTCAGGGAGAGCTAGAGGCACGAGGGACATACCAAAAATTCTACAAGAACACATTTCACGCGGGCTATGTAATAGCGAAGAATGAGGGGATATTAGCTTTGCAGTCTGGTCTGGCATCAGCACTTGCCTTTCAGGTTGTTCTGAATGGAATCCGACTGGGATCGTACAAAGCGGCGAGGACTTATGGATTCACCCTCAATGATAAGGGTGAAACCGACATCTTAAGGACTGCTGTGTTGAGTGGAATAGCGGGGTGTGTTGGGGCTATTCTTGGGAGTCCGTTTTATCTGGTATGCAGTATTTTAAAGTGACAATGGACAATAGAAGACAAAGAAAAGAACTCATTACTTTGCTAGTTCTTTGTACATATATATTCAATTCAATTACTTTGTCTAGTCATATATAGGGAATAATATATCCGTATAGAAAATAAATAAATTATTTTTTCTCATTTTCTTACAAAATATAGTCACAATTTTTGGCTTATCTACAGGTGGGGACTAAAGTTCGTAAACAAAATGTATAGGATACAAGTTTAGGCTGTTTACGAATTTTAATCTCTCACTGTGTGTATAATTTTTCTAACGAAAATATTTAAATGTAGCTTATGCTTGGCGAAATACATTGCCAGCCAAAAATGTTTCATTTAGATTTTAAGAGAGGATTTTATTTATTTTTAATTGTCATTCATCATTCAGGTGAAAACGCGCTTGCAGTCGCAATCGGCAGAGGTGATAGCAGTTGGTTTTCAGCATGGCCATACGAGTGAAATTTCGGCGTACTCATCTTTGTGGAGAGAAGGCGGCCTTGCCGGGCTTTATCAGAGATGCTTGGCAGGTTGCCCGAGGATATTTGTCGGATCAGCGACACAATTAACAATGTTCAGTCTAGTGACTGATTGGTTGCGACCGTTTCAAGTGAGTTTACATAAAAAATTCCAATGCTGTTTACAAAAACAGAACGTTTTCATTTTTGAGAAATGTTATTTCAAATTCTCTTCAAATGTACATTTTTTTTTCTCTTCATAATGAGTCTAGATTGAGCTCGTTAAAAAATAGAATTCAATAAAGAATCCAATAAATCCAATAAATTTAAAGAGAAGTTAGTTCAGAAAAAATCAGAATTTTTTTGATTGCTCGTTGTTCTAAATTAATGCTCTCACTGACTGCTGAAGAAACATTGCATTCTAATTTACTTGTTTTAGATTTTTGATAATCGTCCGTTGACCCTCACATTCTGTTCCGCCCTTCTCGGCGGTAGCTCTGTGGCCTTAACAATGCAACCACTGGACGTAATTGCAACGAGACTCTACAACCAAGGTTAATTTTCACAGTCCACTTTATTAACAATTCATAAAAAATACACCTAGAAACTTTGTCATATGAAAATTCATTGATTCCAGGCACGGATTCAAGTGGCAAACCCCTTTTGTATCGTGGCTTTCTCGATGCAATGATAAAAATAAGTAAAACAGAGGGTTTGCTCGGTTTGTACAAAGGAACTTTCCCCACTTGGATGCGAATAGCACCGCACACCGTATTATGTTTATGCTTTTATGAACAATTAGACCTACTGTATACTCGCATATTTGTTAACTAGATGAATAAAAAAATATCCACAATAGGCACGCCGGTATTTGTGCGACGACAGTGGGTGGAAGAATTGGTTTTCCATTGTTTCTAGGAGCTCTCGATATCCTGCCTTCGAGAGTGGAGTCCTCTCGATAATAGGAAAGCTGTCCGCGATGTGTCAACACCCCTGGTCTCCGGGAGGTAGTGCCTACAAGTACAGCATTTCATCGATATATGAACAAATTCATTCATTCATTTATACATTATTCGATTGATTAATTTATTCCTTCACTTATTATTTTGTAATCAATTATACCGACGTACCTGACGAACAGCCCCACTAATATAGTGAATAGCGTAAATAACAAGAAGACCAGAGGTCCCATTATAGTCTCTAACGGCGGAAATAGCATTCCCACGATAAAATTACCGCCCCAATTGCAAACACTACCTAGAGACATGGCGGCTGGCCTCGGCCCTACTTCGAATAGTTCAGATCCAATGAAGTAGGGAATGGGTCCGAGACCAATTCCGTAGAATAAAACGTAGGCGAGAACTGCGATTGTACAGAGCCAGGGCATGAACGCTGCTGAATCCTTCAAAATACAAATTGGAAATGTAATAAATTACTCAATATAATTACTCAATTTTATGTACAAAAAAAAAAAACTTGGGCTACGGGCCAATCCTCAGTCCATTTGTAACTCGAGATTTCTCCAAAAACCCGATCTTTTTTTTCTCTGTGGAATAGTAAAATGAATTCTGTCATTGAACTTACGATTGTTTTCAAGGACCCACAGAGAACCAGAAGACAGACAATACTGGCAATGGAACTACTCAAAAAGAGATGCCTCCTCCCAAACCGCGACATCATCCACACAGATATCACAGCCATTCCAATATTAATAAGTCCCGTCCCGAGTGTGGCATATTGGGCGCCAGTGGCATCCAAATTCGACTTCTTGAATATAATATTCGAGTAATAAAATACAGCATTGATTCCACTCAGTTGTTGACCCAACTGCATAGACGATACTAAAAGTAATGGCAGTCTAACGGACGGATCTTTAAGTACACGGCCCATTGTCCACGTATCCATTGTTGAACGTGCAGTAGCCTCTTCCCTGAGGTCACGTATTTCCTTCTGAAGGAGAGCAACATTGACATTTCGTAGCCGACGGAGCTCTGAAAGACTAGAAAAATTAATAAAATTCATCTCCCACAATATTTTAAATAAGTTCATTATTTTCCATTATGAAAATTTATTTCATAGAAAAAAAAACTAGGCAATTTTCTGAAATATTTCACTTGATTTTTTTTTTTATTTCTTTTTGCTTGTGTCAGTGGCAGTTTTTTTAATCAAATTCCTTGCATTTCTCTCTGAAATTTTTTTCATCCACAAATTCGTAAGGATCACGTTATATGAAGGTATCCTGCACCGACCTTGAATTGCTGTATCCTCCTTTCCCCTAATAATGTACAAGTACTTGGGACTCTCGGGTAAAAATCTGAGAATTGGTAACGATATTATACAGAGAGGTGCGAAACAGGCTAGCATGAGGTGCCAGTGGTCAACTGTACCCAAGACAGTTTGCAGGCCAGCGACTTGTCCGAAGAATACTCCAACGGTAATTCCCAGTTGACAAAGCACACCCACTGCTCCCCTTTGCTTTAGAGGTGCTATCTCCGTGACGTATGTCGGTAAAACACTCGTGGCAATACCCCCGGACAGCCCTGTACAATAATCCATCAATTATTGAAGAATTGAGGAAAACAATTGGAGGTAATCTCATTAAATTTTTTACTTCATCTAAAAAATTGGCAAGATCAGTTGTTAAAACTCTAAGAAAACAAATTTCGGGAAATCAAGACGGACTTGATCAAAAGGACTCACCAACCATCAGTCTTCCAAGCATTAAAACCTCTACCGAATTCAATGCAGGGACAGATAAGAATAATATGGCACCGATGATCCCGCATATATTTCCGATTGCAAGAGCTCCTCGTCTCCCATATTTATCAGCTATCCAACTTGCAAGGAGGGAGCCTGTCACTCCCCCAATCAGAAATATCGACACCACTGCTCCCCAGATTATGTTCAATTCCGTTTTATCCAGACGTACGTTGTATCGCTCTTGGAAGCTTGCGTTGCAGAATGCCTGCATGATCTGATGAAGAAGAGCAAAGAGTTAAATTGTGTGCAGAAAACAAACTCTAGTGATTTGAGCAACAAGTTACAGGTAATTAATTCTTCAGTTTTTCTCGATAATTTGTGAAAATAATTGATGTGCGTGAAGAGGAAGATTGTAATATGCCTTCTTAATTTTTTTTACAAGTGTCGCACCTCTGCTGGATTGTTCATAACCCCGATGTTAAATCCTGCTGGCAGTGCTGATCCGAAACAGCAAGTGACTCCTCCCAGAACGACGAGAGGAGTCCAGCCGCTGGTATCCGAGTACTTGTCTTCAGTCTCTTCATGCTTCTCATCTTCATCTTTCTGAAAGTATTGGAGAATCAAGTGGTAAAAATGAATTCTACTTTTGAAAGTATTGTCTGTCTGATTGTATTAGAATAATGAATTCCGAGGGCAAATGTCAAGATACAATTTTTGTCATCCAAAGGGCGACAATTAAACACTCCGAGGAAGCTGTAAAAACTAAAAATTGGGCTTCAAATCTCCAAAAGTTTGAGGTCTTAAAATTTAATGTGAACTTTTTATCAGGATATGACGTATCTGAGGAAACACCCAGTTCATTAAATTTTCAAACACTAAAAATTAACTTATGATTTCACTTTTGCAAAATGTTGCAATCCTGTTTTGATTTTTTATATAGAAAGGCACTGTATACCCGATTGGACAAGTTTATATCCATATCGCCAATTGACCCGGTTTGAGGCTGATTAAAAGACTGCAGGGCAACTGCTCGAACCCCTGCATATGCCTAATTTAGAGATCCCAGGAATTTTAACGATTCCAACATCGATATTCTTATCTCTCAGCTTAGATACCCAAATCAATTCATACGATCAAACGTACACAAAGCTAAACTGTAGTTGTCGATCTCTCGATTCATTGCCGAGCGGAAAGAAAACACTCGGAATACGAATGGTGAATATGAATTTTAAATAGCTGGCAAATTTATGTTATCTTTACCCCACTGCTGAAGGCATTTTTCCCGACAGTTATTTCACAGTCTTCATTATTTGATAAATACCTTGTCTCCTAAGGCTTCGGACGGCGTAAGAATCGGTGTTTTCTTGTTTTGCAGACATAAACTCGATGCGTCAGTATCTGAAAAAATAATGAAACTTACGTTACGATTACATTCTACAAACATTTCGCAAGACATCACGGCTCTCGCCTTCTGGACAATGTCAGACGTTGAAACTCGACGTTTCCTTATTCTTTTCTTTCATTTTATATTATTGACGCATTAAGAGTTTACCTGCCGTCATTGTTGCAACAAACGTTCAAAACCTCTGGCCGATTCACAAATAAGTCACGGTCATTCGTAGCGTTAATGATGTAGCGCTGTTTCCGGTGGATAATGCGCGAGTGACATGGGCAATTGGGTTTCACCTCCTGAGAAATGAATATTTTCCATAAAACTTTTTCTGTTGACTACTTTACGCTGCACGAGGTTATCATAACTGGTTAAAAAAAATGAAAAAAAAAAACCAGTTCTGGCCAACTTGCACAATGTATCGAATTAGCAATCTATTGGAAGTCACAGCTAGCCTGCACAGCTCAAGCTGTCTCTATTAATCTAGCAAAACAATTGAGGTGAATGAAAAAAGCGTGAGGGCTAGTAAATCATTATTATGACCGTTGATTGAAATGAAGGGAACGTAATTAGATAATCATAATTGTCGATTGTGATACCCTGTGTGACGGATGACAGTTGTTATCGGCGTTGATTCGAGGAGACCTATTATATACTCACGAGCGTGCCACCAGGACAAAGAGCGTTCTCATAACCCCCGTTTCTCATTAAACTCGGATGGATCAATTGAAATTTTGAAATTTCTTCCTTACCGCTGGAATTCAAAATTCTTGCCCGTTCACAGGCGACATCTGACGGGGGCCGACGGGAGCAATTTTCCCGCGCGTCACAAGGAGAGAAATTTTGAGAAAGTCACGGAATTTGGGCTTCGCTTGGCTATTAGAGTTACAGCAATTCTGATAAAATCCAGAAAATTAATTGCTCATTTCACGAGTCATTCATGGATCATCGAAGACAAAGGCGGAATATCTTCTCGTGTCAGTCCCTTGGCCACTTTGATAAGACACTGAAAAAAATGGGAATTTTGATGAGGCTGAAGTTGTATTTAAAGCGACTAATTTTGCCATTGCAATATCGCTCAATGAATCGACTTGAGACGAAAGTAAAAAACATCACATCTCAATCTCGTCATTGTCTAGATGAGATGTTTAAATCCTTAATCCATGCATCATCATTTGTCAGAGTGTCAACACACAACACCTTGCAGAGGAATCGAGTGCTCTTATCGGTTTTTATCAGTCGCGCTGAAAAAACAATCCGGATTCCGCGAATCGAGGATGAGGGCAGGATTGCATGACTAATGTTTATTATCTGCGAATAACTGTGACATCTCGCAATCCATTGGCAAATATGCGAGATTGATATTGCTGTGTGTTTTCTCTTCCTTTAGCTGAGGTACGAATGAAAACAATTACAAAGATTTTCCCGACAAATTGATGTATCCGTTCTCCAGCAATTCAATGAAACCCCAGGAGGTGTCCCCCTTCCCATTTATATCAATTTCTCGAAATCTTGGTCTCATACATTCAGAAATTCATGAATACCCCCAGCATACGGGCGAAAAAAATGTCTGAAAGAGCGTCTCGTATCCATACGATAGTCCCCGGGTCCTGTCTCTCCCCCATGTACATTCGTAGACGTCGAAATGTGTGACGGTGGGTGGGAGCTCTCGCGTGAAGAGCTTCAACTCAAAGAGCAAACCGGGGAGTTGTTACGGCTCAGTCTGTCCACGGCCGTCCGTCAAGTCAACTTGGCCTGGCCGTTAGTGCAAGTGATCTTGCTCATGATCACAAACTCATTACCTCTGCTCGATCGACAATTTGTTTAACCACGTGATGTGTTAAAACTGTACGGGTGATTGTTCGCGGATGGATTAGTGTTGGGTGAGTGAAGTTTTTTTTTGGCATTTGGAAAACATGCGTGAAAAAATGTGTCATCTGGGATTGGCAATGTTGATGGTGCTCTCGATGGGATTGTGCCCAATCTCGCTGACTGAGGCATTTAACATTGAGTCGAGACACTACACGTCGTACATGAAAGAGTCAAAGTCAATGTTCGGATTCTCTGTTGCCGAATATCGGGACAGCAGCAGACGTGGGTGGTGAGTAATTATTTTATGCAAGTAAAAAATATTATCCAACCTTCGGCCCATTGGGAGAGTTCTGAGGTGCAGAACTGGGCACTATTTCATAATGAAGAGGGGAATCATTTTCTAATTCTATTTTGCTCAACTCTGTTGAACTTAATGGAGTTGAAGCCAGGAGAAAATTTGCCAACGGATGATTAGGATCTACACGCACGATGGAATTGAATAGAAAATCCTAGCGAATTTGCTATACAGTTTTGTTAGATTTCTATGGAAGAGGTCGGTGAAAATTATTTGATATAAAATTTTGAGAATTCTATTTTTTTCTGCAACTTATTCTACTGAGATATTTTCCTTAGACTTTCCTCGACTGAAATATTCCAAGTATTTTCCACTCCTTTCCTTTTATTCATTTAAAAAAGTGGCCAACAAAATTTGAGACAAACAAATTCCAGAAAGTCAATCAACAGAATAAATTTTATAGCGATGATCAAAAACTAATAGAAAATTCAATAGGAAGGCAGTGGAAAGAATCCGCAAGGAATTTTATAATTTCTGGTGAGTGTAGAGGCGTAAAGAAATTCTTGAACTCTCGAAAATCTCCTCAATTATGTGCAACGATCCAGTTTCCTCATCAGCAGCGGATTATTGGAACTGGATATCACATTTTCCTGTGACAAGATTGAAGTGAGTGGAGTTGAACTTGGAGATGACCACCGCGTCATCGCAATGAAATTCGCTGACGCACAGGTTCATTCACCGAATTCAAGCATTACTCATTGAATTTCTGAAATTTTCCGGGAAGCATTCAACCTCAAAACTGCATTTTTCCCTTAATGACAGGACTAATTACTCAAGAATTTCGGGAATAATTAAGCGTTCGGGCCGGAAATACTGTCTCTTCGTTACATTCAGCTTCATCTAGTCCTCCAACGCTCGCCATTAATTCCAAAAATAGAACTGAAACCAAAACGTTTATTTATACAATCGAATATCGTATTTCGCGGAAAATATTGGGGGAGAATCAGCACTCGGAATATAAAAAAAAATCAATTGAAATTCTGGTGCAATGTGACAAACTCTTTTATCATGCAAAGTAAATCGCTCTCGAGTTGTGAATATTCTTAGAAAATACAAAAGTGTCGGCCTCTCCCTCACGTCCCGCAATAATTCCACTAAATGTTCCCGAAATTATGCCGCATTTGCCTAAAAAAACGACAACCACCAAAGAACGAAATAAACCCGAAGAATTTATGTGAAACAGGTGTTGTACTACAGTTGCCTTAATGTTCCCCAGCAAAAAAGAAACAGCCGAGAAAATGTAAAGTTTGAGTGCATTTGATTGAGAAGATAACAGAAGAAGAAAGAAAAAGTGAGACGCGTGGGTAACCGTTGGGACATGATATACATGAGCGTTTGTTGCAGCCTTCGATTACCATTTTTCTCTCCAATCTTTACGATTCATCTTCACCGGGGCATTCCCTTCGGGCACTTCATGAATGAAACCCAACAGTTATGCATCCAAGTGTCGTTGCGACACTTGTTCGCATCTTTATCGTCAACCTAACATTCACCTCCATTCGTTTTTCATTTCGGTTTAACACCAAATTAAGATCTGACCTCCTGTCGAGTTGTTTCGTTGGTTGTATAAAACACACGCATGTGGAATACATGAGTGGGTGTTAAAATGCGTAGGTGGAGTCGGACGCAAACCGAGCGAAAGAGGTCGATTTTTTCTAAAGCTATTGATATTTCTCACTGACGGGGTCTTACAACTTCACTGGAGAAAAACTCATTTTTTTAAATATTCATTTATTTGAGAGACCTATTCGATTTTTCCAAGTTGAGTTTCGCCAATGGAGGCATTTCCAGGCGTTTCGAAGACCGATTCGAAGAACCAATGAAGAACGTTTCTTTTTTTTTGTAGAAGATTATAATGTTATACTTGACCCGGGCTAAAAATTGAAAAAAATCGCCAGTTTTTCACAAAATACCTCTGGTACCTAAAAATTGCGAAGACAACTCAAATTCATTGTTTTCACGTGCACTCGAGGACAAAAACGTCAGATCTAGATTCATCGGCTGACACGTCACCTTCTCCGAAATCAGCTGACGCATGATATATTCCTTGTTTAACCATTGCCTGAATCGATCCTCTAAATATAGGAATTATCATTTCGAAGTGATTTCGTAAGTGATGATCGAATTACTGTAAACTGTAATTTAAAACAATTTATCTCATTGAACTCGGTAAACATAATGGCTGGATCAAATGGCGAGGTAGTGCTCGATCGTCACGAATTGGATTTTTTTCATCGCGATTTACCTGGCAGTCTGATCTCACTGACGCGTCTCGTTGATACGGAAAATAATACGACTGAGAGAACTCGATCTCGCTAATGTGCAGTTAGAAACTTTTCTCTCTGTGCTTTGGACATTGAAATTATGGATTTTATTTCGAGCGTTTAACAGATATCAAGATAATTGAGGTGATTGTCACTTATTGAATTTCAAAGTTAAATTATGTGAGAACATTTTAAATGACTAAAAGTAGAAAATCAGTTCGAAATATCCGGCCATGCGGGGTCAAAGGATTCAAAGAAAAATTTTGACTTGTCACAAAAAAAAAAAAACGATAAAAATGGCACTTCTCATTTTGTTAAATTGATAATCCCAATGTTCATACGCGTGACAGTGAAAAAAAATCCCCCGTCTCTCGAATTTCCGGTGTTTAAATCCACTGTCACGTCCAGAAAGCGAATACCCCCGAGAATAGTAAGTCCGCCGATGAATTCCCATCACCTCAATTTTTCAATTTCACGACGAGAAAATTTTGTTGATATGGTAGAGTGAATAAAGAGGTGAGATAAGATGAGTTGTAACCCGCGGAAAGGATAATGAGGCTCGCGTGAGGCACGTGCTTCAAGACGGCCGGCAGCTCAGCCGTTATTATACCCTCCTCGAGAGAATGCCCCAAGGGCACATTATGCACATCCACCAGACTCAATTTCTCTTGTTACAAAAATTGTGGTATCACCTGTCTAGAACGAGATGGACTGAAATACGAGGACTCACAAAACGTGAGTTATCAAGTGTCCGGTAATCAAACAATAAAAAAACATCTATTCATTAAGTATGGCTGACGGGTTTCTCGATGGTCATTTCCGATGTATAAATCCACTGCTCACGTTAGATTTCCGCGAAGACCGACAAGTCTGGCTCAATAATAGTCCCCAGTTATCGTGAAAATGCCCATTTAGAATGACCTCATCGACGACGCAAGTCAACGACATTAGAGTGTTTCTTTTCATTTCCCCCTGGCCACCGCAACGTCTTATACTCCTGGAAATAACTCCCCTTAATTAAATATTGTGAACTGCAATTCAATTGAAAATCAAAACGTTAACAACTAGTGAAAATTCCACTGTAATAATTGACATAAGATCAAGACCAATTAACCAACACAATTAAACAATTGAATTTCACTTTAAATTTCGTTAATTATCGCCCAAATTATTAATGGAAATAATAATGGTAAATTCTATATCAAAGGTTCATTTTAAATTACATCCCTCTATGTTATATTCATGGTTATTTAAATGGTTTTACATGAAATCACCTATCAAATCCACAGTAATTCTCATGCAAACGAATTATTATTTACATACTTTAAATTTTTTTTAATTTTTTAAATATACGCGAAATCATAATTGGCACTTGTCATCGCAGTTGATTCGTTTGTAATAACAGTATATGAAGAGACAGAAGGCCTGTTATGTTCCGCAATTAGTTTCCATTATCGTTATCCTAGTTATCTGCTTCTACTGTCAAAGAAGAGCTCGCGAAAATCTAAAAGTTGACAATCTATTGTGTTCTGAAATAGTTCAAAGATAGACACAAGCCGTGAATCAAATCGATAGATTAGATTAGATAGATGAATGTAAATTAAAACGAGCCCGTGATATTACATTGATAATTAGTATATACATTGGTTTCAGACCACGCAGAGGACAAGCAATTGTTCTTGAAAGCCAGGCTATAATTAAGGAAATTTAAAGTGAATTTTAATTTTTGTTTTTTTTTTGTTAATCCTGACCTTACGACGATTGTTAAAATAGCATCGAATGAAAATAAGGTCGATATTGAATTTAATACAATTGAAAATTTATTTTCATCACGCTGTGTCGGAAAAGTAGCTTTTCAGTCACTCTCCGCTTTGCGTCGAGTGACTAAAAAGTGCTTTTTTGTCACTCAGTCCGTAAAGCACTATTTCACGGCCGCTTCGCGGCCGTGAACCACCGCCCACGAACGTCGTGACAAAAAATATTGTTTGACACACGGCTGTGAAGTACTTTTCTGCCTCATATGATTACAGAACTCGCCTTTGGCTCGTCCTGTAACCTCATATTCGCCAGAAAAGTTCTTCACGGCCTAGTGTCAAAATGTACT
>JAPYZM010003183.1:0-12120 GCA_030522845.1 Psyttalia concolor
TCTTTTTGGTGACCCAAAAAGATCTTTGACATAATCTTTGACGATTTCTTCTAAAGCTCTTTGAAAGAGCTTCCAAAGACGGATATTTTTCTACCCGGGTATGTAATTCATGAGGAGAGTAGCCCTCGACGGTTTCTCTATTATGAATATCAACACCGCATCTTATGAAAAATATTCAGAGTTGAGAAATAAATTACTTTCGGCCCGCTGTGGCGAATAAAAATAATCTATCTCACAACCCTGAATACTTTTCAAAGTTCAGAATAATCTTAGCAACCGATTTTGCCCCGCTCCGGAGATCGAGTGTAATTTATCTCTCAACTTTGAATACTTTTCAGACTTCAGAGTACACCTGACAACCCATTTTGCCCCTTCTTCTCACTTTTTTTCACGTCTGAATATGAGACTTAAATATCTCTCGATATTTGAAGGTGAGACAGAATTTTGTTTTCATAGATGCAGAGAATAATAATTTACATTTAACACATTCATGATTTTTGGTAAATGATATCACATATATTCTACAAAACATCAAATACATAGACTTTTCTTATGTCACTCTCCCATTTTTGTGCCTACTTTCACACTCCAATTTATAATATAAGGTCTTCATTGAAGTGGTACAGACGATCAGAGCAAACCCATGTCGATAGAAGTGATTATTTTCACAGCCCCAGGTACAGAAACTGCCATCGAGCTTACTGAGTAAGAATGATATCTGCAAACGGTGATAAATTGACTTAAAGACCAAAAATAATATTTCTTGCTAGAGGTTCAATTCACTTGTAATCAGTATTTTTCATATTTTCAATAAGTAACTTACCCGAAGTGCGATTAGGTACTGAAGAAAAGTAGTTATTCCTTGGCGTGTATACGCGGACATCTTGTGTTCACTTTGCTAGGCCCATGAGTCAAATCCGACCCATGACTTCGGTAAACTAAATCATTGTCTATTCCAAGAATTACCCTTCAGCCGAATTTTTTTCACCAATCTGTTGGGACAATTCGTTCAAATCCCTTGTCCGATCCCTTTTATGTTCCAGATAAAAGTAAAAATATTCTATGGCTAATATGAACATCGAGACTCCAGCACCAATACACAGTAGAAATATTGCGGGAGTGAATTCCGCCATGCCCATAGCAGTTGGCATAGAATTGTAGTTCTCCGGGCACTGGGGCAAGGAACCACGCCAATCGCGTTGCACATAAGCAAGCAATCCACTTTGTATGATTTTTGTCAATCTGATAGAGAATTAAGTTTTAATATAAAAATTCCGGTTTTTTTACTTTTCGATAAGAAGTTGTGCAAATGCAAAAGAAGTTTCCGAAAATGCACATCGCTAATTCCATTAAATGTCGCTGTCTATTCCTTGATGATTTTTGGAAACATGAGTGTGTGTTCTTTTTTTTCTTTATACCTCGGTGGAAAATACCGACTTTCTACTGCGATTTTGAAGCAGAAAGTCTCACTTTGTGCATTCGTCGAGCTACACGCTCGCCATCTACAACTGCGGGAGCGAAAACTCACTCTGGGCACTGATCCCATTATATTCCCTTCCTGCCGGTCATGTCAAAGTTGTTATTTCCACCATAACCTCAAAGTTTGTTTACCGTGAATTGGTGCTAATGTTCGTGAAGGAGTGTAATTGAGAATGTGATAAGTGTTACGGAAGAATATAATGAACAATAAAAACAAAACCTCAAATTTGCCTACACGACAACTGCGGGAATAAGTTCACGATTGTAAACCAGATGAAGATAACTCTACTGAAGTCAGCATAACTTTTAACATGAAATGCTACCCCTATGGCTCAGTCAGCATAACATTTAACACCAAACAAAGGAGTGGGAGTAACGTGATCATACGCAAAATGGAGTTGGTAGGGGTAGCATTTCATGTTAAAACTTATACTGACTTCAGTTTACCACCTTAATTTTGCGTATGATCGCGTTACCCTCACTGCTGCGTTTGCTGACTGAACTATATTATAAAACAAATAATATAATTGTTCTGATTATGATACAAATTTAACGATACGTTTATATAATTAAATTTATGTCTTCCAAAAGGGCCGCTTCATTTTTCAAGTATCTTTCAATGCACAGACGCAATCAGTCCGTAGTTTCGATCAGCTATGAAGAAAAATAGTATACACTACACGGGCAGATAGTTGAAATCCCTGAACATCATGACGTGCAGTGCAGGAAATGCAACTTTCTGCCATTGTAGTGTAATAGCATATTTTATGTCTGCTAGAAGTATGCATTTACCCAAGACTACCCGAGGAAGGAAACTGAGGTTTTTTTTTATATTGTTCGGCTCTTTCTCCCGGTGCTAAGGCTGTGGATTCTATACTGTAATGTATATGCACTCCTATAAACTATAGAAGTAGGCATGGAAAACCACAGAAAACCATACCGGCACAGGCGATCACTAGCTTAGCTTGACGGATGCTATCAGTGACGTAGTTTGTTACAATTCTGCATAGGTCTCCTATTACATTCCTTTCAACAAGGGTTGTCATCATAGAATTCCACTTGGCTGAGTTCAAAGCGCTTCTGATGTCAAATATTGCCACTAGACAGGACTTTTTCGTTCTCACCCACTAAAACAACTGGATTTCGTCAATTCAATTCCCGTATTCTCTCTCGTGGCACCATCCTTAAGTATTACCTCACGAGAGAGGTCTTTTACTGTTTGCACTTCCTTATGTAGTTCCATTCTATATCCATCCCCCTACCATACTAAAGTGGTGCACGAATTCGTCCATCTCTCCTGCCATCGGTTCAAGCTGTTACGCCGCTCCTGAGCCGCCAGTTTTCCGATGTGAGCGAGCGTTTTTACTTATATAGATATCCTCGCTCCTCAGCCAAAACCTCAATGGGCATAAATCCTGCGAGACATACTGCGTCTTCAGAAACTGTCCAATAAGCACTTGCAGCTCTAAGGGCAGTAACTCGATACCCTGATGCTGACACCTGATGCCTTGGTCCCCACTTCCCCCGTTTGCGGCTTGAAGTTCAGACGTGCATCCATCATCACCGCCAAGTATCGAATGAATGGCCGGGAGCTGATTTCAGATCACCCGACTTTTAGTATGATCGTCTCGATCTTCTTCCTGCTGGTGATTAATACGGCTCATCTCTTTGTTCTGCTAGATTCAGTCCAACAGAATCCAGACAGCAACGGACTGTCTGAAACGTTGTGCAGAAAACACGTTTCATGTCATCCAGGTGTTTCATAACGATGACCACAGCCACGTCGTCTGCAAACGCCACACGCCCGGTCCGCCAGGACAGTTCCAGCTTCAGCATCCCAACGTACATGATTTTCCACAAGAGAGAACCAAATTCCCAGTCTTGGGGCACTCCTCCTATCACGTTGTACTTCCTGGTGCTGGACCCTGTGTGGTACTTCAGGGCCGTTCCACTGAAATAGCAGTTGACAATTCCCTGCAGGTATGCTGATATTTCGAATTTATCAAGAGCCTCCGTAATGCAGTCCTACCTCGCTGAATTGAAAGCATTCTGGATATGCAGTGTCACTACTAAACAATACTCCTTGGTACCATTGAGCCATCGTTCTCCTGCAATCGGTTCTCTCGCGGTTCCGATGACCAGATTGATGGCATCGAGTGTAGATCGGCTGTTCCGGAAACCATACTGGTTTTTGGCAAGCACAGTTTTCCACTGTCGCGTCTATCCTCTGATAAATGAAACGCACGAAGATCTTACCCACAGTATCGAGCATACAGGTACGATGGTAAGATGAATGTTCGTCCGCCAGTTTATTCCCATTTTGGAGCAATATCAATCTCTGCTGTTTCCAGACGGCAACAAATATGCCTTCTCTAAGGCACTCGCTGTAAACACCCCGGAACTGCTCTGGTATCGTGTGGATGGCTAGTTCCAACGCGACGTTAGGAATTCGATCCAGCCCGGAAGCTTTAGAGTTTCCCCACTCCCTTGCAGGACCCCAATAGCTCTTTTCTGGTGAAATTCGAAACAATTGCTCCTTGCCATTGCTCAGTATTGCCGTGAAATTCTGAGTGACTTGGAAACAACGTCTCCACAATTCTGGTCAGGAAAACCGGGTACGATGGTGATGGACGTTGATTAACTTTTATTCTTGTCATGACCACCTTGTGGATCTTAAGAGCCTACCCCATGGATTGTTCTCCACCTCGGTAAGGAGCTCTCTCCAGCATTGTCTTTTGCTGTGTTTCATGGCCTTACCGACCTTCTGCCGTAGCGTTTGTGTGCGTGAGTGCATGTGGATGTGCATGTGTGTAGACGCGTTTCTTCATTTACGCTCCCGTGTGCATGCGGGATGCGATCGGACTAATATTGTTGTGATCAATAGATCCTTACTTGGTTAACACCTGATTACCATGGGAGTGATATCCCCCCAACCCTTGTCAATTTTCTTTTGCTATCGGAAAGTTGTATATATGGCCCGCTGAGGACCAAATAGAACAAGTATATATTACCAAATTTCTGTCAGATGTGAGTGGAACGCATATGCATTGGGGGATCCCTATTATTTTCATATTTCTTCCCCTACATGCGATGACAAGCAAGCAATACCAACCCATATGTGATCATCTTCCGGAATGGTGAATGTTTCGGTAGAATTGGTGACATTCGTCTGCGTGATTCAGGTCGTATTTCTTGCAATGCACATATCTCATCTTCTGAGAAGGTCTCCTAAAATACTCCGCACTTTAAAAAAAATTGACATCGATGGAGTAAGTGACAAAACGAAATTCTTACTTCCATAATCCGGTAGGTAGCAGCAGTTTCCGTTAGGAATGCATATCCTCCCTTTTGAACTTTTTGTAAGCCAGGAACCGTCAGCATGAAAGTATACGGCCACCTTTTTAGCGATGTGTTCATTTTGCGATTGTATAATTCCTGAATGTCGGGACTAGTTGAAGTCTAGAATCACATGTAATTGAGAGTTCTCCCGACAGCCGCCCCCCCTTCGCGCGAATTATGCGGGAGAAATTCGCGGAATTATTTTCCTTTACGGAGTTTAAAGGTATGACTCTTCTATTTTGTCTTTTCGTTAGGATTTTGTTTTCCACTCTTCTCGTTTTTGGTGGGCAGAAAAATATCAGTCATTAATCAAAATCACCTGACACCGTAAGGTGTACTACAATTATTCGGAAACTAATACTTCTGATGACGTTAGTATAAGTGATTAATGGGATTAATCAATTTAAGCTGCTATTAATCTTACCTGAAGGAATTGCCGAAAAAATGACACATTTATTGCACCAACTTCCAGATCGCTCTCAGTGAGGTCTTTTATGGTTTTGATCCATCGCGGCGGAATTGTCATCAAAGAACTGACAATACTTGCCGAGTAGAACTGGTAAAGAAGTAGCGCCCACAAGAACAGCGAGAGGAATGTGATACGTCCAGATGGAAAATTTGGGCTATCACTCGATCCTTTTAATATCGGTAATGTCATTAGATCAAATAAGCATAACGGACAATTTGTAAAGATGCTACTTTGTACCTTGTTGTGACAAGGCCGCTACTGTAGTTAAACCAGTTTCAACTATGCCTGCAGTAAGATCTTGAGTTTTTGCTTGACGATACTGTTCCAATATCAGTGATACCAACAGCAATACCCAAAAAATGATGCCTACCAGAAAAATCGCCCACCATAAATCGTCCGTGAACGGTTTCAAAAAATTGTTGCGAAGCGTTGTCTTTTTTGGATGAAGAAATGAAAATGTGAAATCAGTGAACCAAGTCGGTACTACATATTCTAATAAAGAAGTTCGGGATGCGACAAATGCGAAGGGTGATATGCTCATATCTACGCCCGTATTGCCAATTATGTCCCCCAAAATTCCATTGTAAGATTCATTAACTAGCACACCCCAGAGTGGAGATCGGTAGATTGTAAAGCTGAACAAATAATCATTGAATATTATATTCATTCTGCATTTTCCAAGAAAACATTGAGCGCATCAAAAATAGTAGGAGCAAAGTTTTTACCTGAACTTATACATATATTGAAGAAATAGGACTAACGTATAGTGACTTTTTTGCATTGGATCCAATCCCTTATTTTTTTTAGATCCTAGGTATGTAATAATATCCTCTTCAATGGGATTTACCACCTAAAATCCATGAAAACTGTTATGACCTGGCTGATAAAAATTGTAATAGGTCATACCGTCACAGTCAAGTTCAGAGAAACTCCCCGTAGATCACGACGCTTGTATTTGTATCCATTTAGTATGTCATTTAGACTGCCATCAGGTGTCCATTGACCCTTGTCAGTTGTTATAATATCATGCCCATGGCGATAACTTGGGTTGTATACATCGTGAAGTTTGAATATATTACCTTCTCGAATAGCAAATGTCAATTCTGTCTCTATTGTGAGCCTCAGATGCTGCAGGTTATTCAAGGGTATTGATGTCAGCTCTGACAATACGAGCCAGTAATAGGAATCGTTGAAGTGAAGTTGATTTGAAAACTGGATGAAGGAAAAATCATTTTGAAAAAATTACGACTCAAGAGATTGTGAAGTAATTAATAAAATGCTGTAGCGAAGTGGTAAAACGAGATACGTGTACTTGGCATATTTTTTCCAAAACCCGTATTACCTCAGTAAGGAATAATTTTAGGAGAAATTATCACAATAATTTTTGTATTGCACAATGCATCAGCTACAAAAATGGTTTTGGAACATTATCTCCTAAAACTACTTCTTACTGAGATAATCCGCGTCTTATAAAGACAGAAAAAATACATTTAGCTCGTTTTACCACTTTGTTAATTAGAATATGATGATGTAGAACAATAACGTAAAATAATTTTGTCAGGATGGATGTATCGATTATTACCTCAGCTGAATGATGAGACTTACCTTATCAAGAATGTCTTTACTGGAAGGACAATCAAAATCCAATACGACTCCCACCTTAAAATGCGTCAAAGCTAAAATAGTTTTCAAATCTATATCACTTGTGGTAGATTGATAAGTAACCGCTGTATCGAGGCTCATGATATTACGTGACGTATCCACTGCATCTGTATTTACATTTAAAGTTGAATAAAGTTCTAAAATTCATAAATATGAATTATATCGACTCCATCAATTTAAAGAGCTATCTAAAAACATCTTGAAAGGACGTTTTTTAAGGAGTATCTAGTGCATCGGTATTTGCATTCAAAGTTTAATAAAGTCATAACAAAACGGAAAATAAATAAATAATAAATAATAAATAGTAAAAAAATAAATAAATAAAGTAATATAGTTAAATAAATAAATAGTACATAGGTAGCAGATATATTTTTTTTGCTACCATCGGTGAGGGATGGAAACATTCAGACGAAAATTTATCAATTCATAAGGCATGGGGTCACGGATCCTTCGCGTCCGTAAAACAGCGCCTGCGTACATCGGAACGAAATAGTATATTTCGTAATAAGTGCAAAAAAGTGGGTTTTGGCGAGTCGAAGGGTCATATTATGAAGCAAAAAATATTGTTTGCACGGGTTCCAAAAACAATGTTTCGTCACCAAGTGATTAAAAACCAAATATTGATCATTAGGTCGAAAAGACAAATTTCTAGCCATATGAATTTACATTCATATGAGCCTAGTAATGAAATATATTATATTATACCTGCATAATCCGAACAAGCAAATACGATAATTTGATGAATATTACACGCTTCATAATAATCTCTAATGAAATCAACAAGAATTTTGTCACATTTGGCAAACTGAATCAGTGCGATTGCTATCAAGGATAGAGCAACCACTCTCATGATGAATTCGTCTTGAATGGGCAATGCGCAGAAGTCTTTTTTTGAATCTGGCACTTCGCTCCGATAGGCGAGGACATATCAAACACAAGTTGAATTATTAAATATGTATACTTAAGTCCATATGGTGATTTCCGATGGCCATCATGCAATCATCGTGAAAGGTTCCATTACAAATGGGTGTGGACGCCGAAAGTCTGTCCTTTCGTGAATATAATATGTCTTCAGAAATATTAGACGTCCGTCTGCCCCACCACTCCAGTTCACACGCTCAAATAAATTGAAAAATCCACTGACAGTAGCTCTGTTATTCTATATTATTTCATTTTCCGAAGATATCACACCAAAAAAAACAATGTTCTCATTTCCAAATTCATCATTTCAGAAATGAGATAATAAAGCTTAATCACTGGTAACAATATTTTTCCCATCATAAGTGTCATCATTGAATTGTGGAATATCTTCACAGGTGATATCATTAATTTTGTGAGTTCGCTTGAAAGGTGCACGGCCCTCAGCCCTCCAATAATGTAGAAACTCGATGAACAACACGAAAACTGCAAAAGATACACCGATAAGGAGCAGAAAGATCGCTGGAACGAATTCTTTCAGTCCAACTGGCATCGGCTTCGAGCTATAACTTTCCGGACATTTGGGACGAGGTGTGTACCAAATTGAAAACTGCTTTATCATTAGCCCATGTTGCACAATTTGTCTCAATCTAAAGTGATGCAATTGCTTGTAGTGAGTAATGCTGGTGCTTTCGGTACAAATTTGTTAGACATGATTCGAAAAACTGTATTTTTCGAAGAAAACAATTCACAGTGATGTCTTACAAATTTGTACTGCACAAAGAACATGGTTCCAGTATAACAACTCTGTTAAATACATACCCATAAATAATCATTTTTTTGAAAGGAGATCGTTTCGCGGTCAGCAGAGTGACCTTTGCCCAGGTGATCATCGGCATCTCATGCAATTCACATATTTCGTTCTCCTCAAGCATATTCTAAAATGGATGAAATTCCATAATTAATCAGAGATTCCCTCATATTCCGCCACTTCATGTCATAAGGTTCCTTTTCATTTCAGTAAGTACTCACCTGGGCCATATTGTAACCAGTCGCAGTGTCAATGTAGAAAGCAAATCCACCCTTCTTCACTTTCTTCATACCTTCCATAGCTGTCCAAAAGGAACCCTTCGGTCTCTTGCTGTTCGGCTTTATCTTCTTCTGGTATAATTCGATGTGCGAAGGAGTCTTCATAATCTGGAAGGAACTCACTATTATCAGCGACATCAATCCAAGAGAATTTTTCCAAAAGCTATAATCCATACATTAAAGTAGTCGTACATCCAGGGAATGTCTTCGGCTCCAGCATCTAACTGACTGTCACTCAAATTCTTTATGGTATTGATAGTTCGTGGCGGAGATGTCAGCAGAGAACCAACAATGCTAGCTGAGTAGAATTGAAAGAGAAGAAGTGCCCAAACGAATAGCGACAGGAAAACAATTCTACCAGAAATTATTTGGGGACCCTCACTCAATCCTTCGGGAAGCAACAATTAAAATCAAAAAGAATTCTTAAGAAACGCTAGCTATATATTTACCCTGTTGAGAAAGAGCTGCCAATGCTATTAAACCACTTTCAGAGCCAGGTATTTCAAAAGCACCCCTAGCCTCTTTTCTACCCATATAACTCTCATTATAATGAATCTGAACTTCCACGGTAATCCACAATGAAACCCAGTAGACAGTTCCCACAGCCAGGATCATCCACCAGATATCGTTAGTGAATGGCTTTAAGAAATTATTCCTCAGAGTTGCATCCTTTGGGTGACGAAACAGAAACATGGCTTTTACTAGTAAAGTTTCCACTGTGAATTCAGCCACATCAAAGCGTTCATTCTTGTACTGAAATGGGGTGGCACTGATGTCTATCAACTTATCAGCCATGTCGCCGAGTAATCCGTTGAAGGAACCATTAGAGAGGTAGCCCCATGTCGTAGCGTTATGCAAGTTGATTCTTAAATAGAAAAAAGGATCGCTTCATTAAACAAAAGACAGTAACGTGTGTTATCACCGATCCATTCTTACCAGACTAGATATCTATACGGTATAGTTCAGGAATTTTTAATTTTTTTTCAGAATTTCCGATATCTATAGGGGAGACCCGGGCAAAACAGAACACTCAAATTTTTTCATTTTCTTCAATTTTTGTATTTTTTTTACAATCTACTCTATGCCAAATAGCTTGATAGCTAGGAGACTAAAAAAATATAAAAAGTGCAAACTAAAATGTTCTTTTCAACAATTATATATCTATTACAAAATAAACACGATATTAACACGAAAAATTGATAATAACGATTTTAACGTAAAATTGTGTGTGCGAAATTCACGGATAATTGAATACTCATGATGTGGTCCGCGTGGTGTTATTATATCTGTTGATCGATCAACTCTTACCGATATTATTGGATTTTTGAAAAAAAAAATTGAAATAATGAAGAATCACAAAAATCTAATGAATAATTTATGTTTTGCCTGATAAGAGAAAACACAAAATTACCGCCTACATTTCTCATTTCAAACCAAGTTTAAGTAGTCCACCCAGTCAAGGTGATCATTTGAAGCTCATGGAAAAATTACATAGAGATCGTAACCATTATTTGAAAAGTAGTTAACTTTAGAAACAAGTAGAGAAAGACGAATTATAATCATTTTTTTCAGAAAATATGCCTTACTGCACCCTTAACTGTATTAAAGACACTAAAAAATGTGATGATAACAAAATCATCAAAGAGGAGATATGTCAGGTGAATCAAATAATTACTTTTCCGTCAACTTCTCAAGAAAGAGTAAAGAAAGTGAAAAATATTAGAAAAAAAAAACACGACAATAAAATAAGGAAATTCAGCAAAATACTAGTTCCCCAAGCCGACTCTGATACAAATTGAAAGTAAAATTTTAAATTCTAATCACCTGTAGGAAAAATTTAATCTTTTAGATTTATCTCTAAAATCAATTATAAATTCTTGTACTTGTCTATTAAAAAAACAGATGATATATAAAATAAGGAAATAAATATGAATAGACACGAACACGGTGGATATGCTAGCGGAGTACGCGTCCAATTCTAGTAAAGAGAAAATTTATAAGGCTTTGCCGGCCGTAATGGTTAGGCAGGCGAGGGGTTGCTCCAGCGGACATCCAAGCTAAGCAGCGTTAAGCTGAGTTAGTACTTGGATGGGTGACCGCTTAGGAACATCTCGCTGGCACAAAAATTACGGGCGGTAGGCACAATGTAGCGGCTGAGTGTACTGTAACGAGATTTCTCTCGTTACGGGTAACCGTGTACCCTGCGATACCGACTACGAGAGTCTGCGCACAATAGAAAGGTGCACGCCGAGAAAACGACGAATTAGTGACATCTGCCGTCAACTGGAAAGTTGATGATAGATGAGTAGAACACCAGAGGTCGGCGAGAGGCCGAGTGACGGTGAGCATGCCAAAAAGGATCACACCCTGAGGCGTGGCTTTGGGCTAAGCCGCGTTTCAGGATGGTAGGCCGTCATATTCGCTGTCGCCAGATCTGGAAATTAGCCCAGCTGCGCAAGGGAAGAAAAGGGCCAACGGACAGGCATTCCAACTGGGAATTTCCAGAGGGGTCAATGACTTAGCCTGGGAACCAACAGTTAGGTGAAAGGACTAGCGCCCCTCGATTGCCGTCAAATCAATTGGCGTTAGTGTGGTAACGGATGACCCACTGGCGTTGAGAGATTTAGACTAGGAGTTAAGGTCCCAGGAGATTTCAGGCAGTCGGAGACGGGCTCTTGGAGCGAGCAGACCAGCTCATAAGACTCTCCTGCAAGAGAGAGTGTGCGGCCGACCCTTTTTAGGGATCCGGAATAGTCCGCTGGGAGGCCTAAGGCCGGACAGCGAGAGAGTGGGGTGCTTGGCGCCCCGCCACGTAATGGATGGCTTCGGGGAGAGGCGAGATTCGCACTTCCCCGGAGAAGAAGCCCCTTTGGGAACGAAATCCCCGGATAACGTGATCGGCTAGCCTAAGGATAGGAAAGATCCTTATAGGCTAGCATCATGGCAACCCCTGGAGTAGTAGTCGGGGGTGGACTTACGATGAGATGGCCGTTACCGACATCTCGGGGTCAAGTTGACGTGGACCTAGGTGGTTGAGGCGAGGCCTCCAGATACCTAGGTGGTACGTGCCTCCTGAGTCTCGGCGCCCCGCGGGGTGGGAAGGATTCGCAGGCTATTCGTGCAGCACCGAGAACGTAGTATTCGAGGTGAGAGACGTCCGAGGG
>JAPYZM010003184.1:0-11779 GCA_030522845.1 Psyttalia concolor
AAATCATGATTACGACAGCCGTTACATAATTGATCGGAGCCTGATCCAGTCACCTTATCACATTCTGATCAATCCTAAGGTCTGACTTGATCCGACTCTCACCTGAACCTGATCGAAATTTCCACTCGGGTATTCTCTTCATAATTTACAAACTATTTTCCTTTATTTTTATTGACTGACACAATTAACAGTTTTCCAGGTCTCAAAACAATGGCAAATGTCTTCAAATCGACAACATTTTTTTTTCTTGTAATTTTCGAGTCTTTATTTTATAAAATTCTATATTCTCCAGTTTTTTCTTAAAAACTATCAAAAATTCTAAAAATAGACTCTTTTTACTCATTCCGAAAAATGAACAATCTTCACTGAGATGAAGGTCTCAAAAAAATGAAAAAATGCCAGATTTGAAAAAATCTCTTCCTTCAAAATCCTTAATAATAGACCGATAAATGTTGTAAATGTTTATTTTACTTGTGCACCGACGAATACAATCCTGCGGTATTAATTCGATAGCCTGAATCCGTGAGAACGAGTGACTCGCAATCAATTGACAGAGAGAAAAAAAATTTTATTCGACCCACCGCATGTTAAATTTCTCCCACCGATAGTTCTTCCACCGAATGCCGACGCGAGTTTGAGGTTGAGCGTCAGGTGAGCGAGAGCGGACGTACCATGACCACACGAAATTTAGATCAATCAGACAATTTCCAATAAACTTGGTAAGTCCACTCTGCGCATTAAAATCTAGAAGAACAAAAAAACTAAAAGAGATTCATTAAATTTCGGACAGCAGTGCGTGAGCGATGCGCACAACGACGAGACTCCAGAATAACAAGAAATAAATCTTAATCTATACGCTCCCCTTGTATCTCTTTACCACTCTCATTACTTTCTCTAACATTTACCCCAAATAGTTCAAGTTATTTTTCACCGCAAATTAAAAAAAATAATAAGAGAAGGCAAAGTTACACGCATGAAAAATTCTTATAGGAGATCTTATAAGAATTCCTATGGAATTTTCTATTAAAAATTCGAACCTTACCTGTATAATTGTTCAGATAGGATTTCCCATACGATTTATAGGCTTATCATGGTTTATCCTGGTTGAGCCACATACTGTTACAGGTTTCTCTATAGATAGATTTGCCCTGCAGTAAATCCCATGCTATGGGAAAAATACTATGAAAACCCCTATAACACTCTGTGATTTTCTACGCAGTTTTCTATCTGATTTATATTAGAAAAATGTAAACTTCTGGTTTATTATATTGAGGTCCTGTAAGGCTCCAATACAGAGGTTATATATGGCTCACATGGAATTCATATAGAGGAGCTAAATAGGATTCATATTATGATCATGTGAGGGCAAAAAATGTCGAAGCAAATATCCTAAGAGATGCCATCTGAAGAATCCGACAGGAAACGAAATATTCGAAATCGTCATAGAAAATCCTACAGGAACTCTTACAGAATTTCTCATATGAATTCTTCATACGTGTGCAAGCGTACGTAGAGAATAGTATATTTCAGGACGTGTCCCATGGGGTTTTTTGCACGCGTCAGGTTGGCGTCCGCGCCGCAGGCGAGGACAGGGCAACCACGCGAGGTCAACCAGGGAAAAAACCCCATGGCATTAGTCAGGAACGACATTTTTTCGTAGTGATTTTCATTTTTTCGAGTTTAGGGGAAGGCTCAGTACCAATTCCCGTCCGCGGAAAAATGAAAAACACTACCGAAAAATAATTTTGTCATGTTCTCCATTTTTTTCATATGAACTTTTTATCTGTGGATAGGTAGAACGTGTCGGCACAGTAGTTTAATTATGCTAGGCGTATGTGTAGGTAATTAGGTGTAGGTAGAAACAAATGGAAAAAAACGAAATAATAAAACTCATACTGCAGAATCCCGTGAACTGTATTTTCAAAATGAATTGATTAAGTATTTATCATTCGTGGTAATGGGTGGTGGCGAGCATAGATGTACAAGCACTGTCGATCGTGTTTCTGTGAGTCGCCATTCCCCCCCCCCCCTCCCCCCTCATACCCCGTAGCAAGAAGCCCGCACATTTACTTGAAATATTTTTGGATCGTTGAAATAATGAAGCAAACCCTGTAATGAACCAGCTCTTGAGCCCTTATTGTATCCCTGTACGATTTTTCCCCCACCTATTGTTGAAAATACCTGGGAAAATTCAGACTGACTAATTAATTGGCGGCGCTCGACTACGACTCGACGGACTTCATCACGACCGACTGATGAAAAAAAAGAAAACAAGAATAAATCACCCTGATGAAATGTATATATTGATGCGAGTGTTGTGTTCTGTTCTATCACGTGGTGTAGGCCATATTCGCCAGTTGTATCCCCGAGATAATTGACCTGATCGGGACGCGAAACAAGTACGGCGGCACTTTGAAGAACGAGCGAGGTCGCAGGTGAGACAAAAAAAAAAAGAAAAAAATTTAGCTTCCCACAAGATAAAACGAATTGAAATTGAAATTTCTTTGGAGTGTTAACACTTTTCCCGTTGAGATATCCTGATGTTTAATTTTCTCCCGATTGTCCTGTAGATAATATCCCTCTCTGTGACATGAAAAATGATTAAATCTCAAATTTTGGGTTTTTTTTTTTTCAAGTGTTTCAATTAGAATGACTAAATTATAATTTAGAAGTTATTATTGTCATGATAAAAGACAATTGTTGACAATTTAATGATTTTTTTTCACAACTCCTAATTGTTACAAATTACTCCCACTTATTTCTGTGTTCACCTCCACAAATATCACAAGAGCCTTAAATATAAAATGTTAATGAGTGAAGAGCGGTAGAGTTAAAGGAAATACATTACGAATTTCTCCAAGTGCACATTAATTTTTCCCCACCCATTCCTCCTTCGGGAAAAGTTGAGACATTTAGTTTTGAGGTTTTGGCCTCAGTCCCATTCCGCATCCCCACTGCGGTGAGTTTTTAAAACCTCACGCTTTTCCTCCCTCCTTTCTCCACAAGACTATACACAGTTGGTCCTGAAATAATATATGTACTTGTTCCAAAACCTCATCACTACTGGAAACTACCACATCCTCAGCAACTGGTGTTAGCTTGTTTGTTCACACTGACCGCACTTGGGACAAATACGGCTTTGCTATTGGATAATTACGTCCTAATCGTTATTATCTCAGAGTTAACTTTGGTTTTACGAAGTTTTTAACATTTTTTTCAGTTTTGCCTAGAAAAATAAATATTTTTCATATTTACATTGACATTCAAATAAATTGAGACTTGACTCAAGCGGATATTATAGTTCACCTTCGGTGTCGTTAAATATCCAAACGAATTGTCAAGAGAGGTTGGAGAAAATTAAAACCACATTTCTCTAGCTTTTTTCCCGCATGTCATTTTTATACTCATCTCACGTGAGATAGTGTATTACATTGCACGGGCGGGAACTCAGCAATTACACTCGAGCGCGTAACGTGCGCGAGATTGTGTCGCTGAGTTACCGACCGAGCGATGTATGGCGTTTGTCTTTGCAAGTGTGTGTAATCCAGCGTTAGTGTTCTACCGGGTGAAGCATAATCGGAGGGATTACATGTGGCGCGCAGCGCCGCAAGGAATCGCTGCAATTGCACTTCAGTCGGTAAAGTGCTAACGCTGTAATTATACGCGCATGCAATGAAAAATCCAAATAATGAATCATTTTCAGCATAAACAGAATGATTTTGTGACAATTGTTATCAGGCAGATCTTGTGACACGTGCCTTGAATCAAGTAGAATGAGGACTTGACTGGTGTCAATTAGAGGGTAACTTCAATTACGGAAAGATTAATAGAATTCCGTCACCAATTGTACATCGAATTTAAATTGATGGAATGTTCTTGAAATGAGTACATTTATGACTACATTTATGGATTCAAGCGAATGCTGGCTTGATTTTTGTTGATTTTCTGCTTGATTAGTGTCGAGTAATTTCGGCTTCACCAATCGCAATTCCAGGTCTTATTACTTTGGAGAAGAAACTTATCGACTTGAGTTAAATATTTGTCGAACTTAATTCAAATATGAAACATATGACACAATCTGTGTTTTTCATGCATGTTGAGTTTAAAAAATATTGGGTTAAAAGAACTATTGGGATATGGATTGAAATAAAATCAAGACAATACTTTTCTTTTTCTTTATAATTCAATCACTGTGTATCAAACTATGAAGAGTCTCTAGACAGTCAGGAGGTACCTTGGTTCCTCGACAACGGTTCAGAGAAGACTAAATCATACTTGCTAGTGAGGCCCAGAGTTCAGTTAATGTGGGGTGCAATATAATGTCCAGCCCCTGAAGAAATTAGGTTAGGTGAAGAAACGGCATGACCATGCTTAGAGTCTAGAGGAGTAAGGGGAAGTACCCACTTTATTACAAGACCTTCCATCAAACTCTCTGCTGGGCTATACAGCAATAAAGTCATTAGGAATAATTTTCTTTTAATAGCGCATATAAAATTAGATAGAGTGGATTTTGTTATCTGGGGAAGTATCGAATTCCAACAAGAATTTATGTTTATTAAAATGTCGACTTGAATTAGATTAAAATTTACTTGTGTCGAGTTGTCAATGCGAATGGACATTTTTTTAGTAGACTCAATGAAGATAAATAGTCTCCTTGACTCACTTTAATTGTACTTGGCACAAGTCGTAAAATCCGATCGACGGACAACCTTTTTTTTTCAAAGTAAATTTGGAGTTAATTCATGTCCATTTTCTAGTGATTCATCGATTAAAATCAAATTGATTAAAGGGTAGGGTGTAATGGTTCATAATCTCGAAATCGCCGTGACTAATTACAGAAATAATAATTATTAAATCATATGCAAACCTCATTTCGGACTTCCGTGCATGACTTCGGCATATCGCAAATTTGGTCTACTGATGATTTGATCATTATTTAACGTGAAATTATACCCGGCCCCTAAAATAAGGTGTAAAATGGGTTGGAGTAACATAAAAAAATCAGTTTTCATTCAAATCGTATTGTTCATTAAATGGAACTGACATTTACATTGAATCAAGTGGAGATTGAATTGCAATCACGCTTAATGTGGCCACAAATCAAATAAAAAAATTCCTATAATTCGGCTGAATCAATTCGCCTGTTTGTTTGTCTTTGAGTTCAAGTTGATATTTACTGGCTACAACAAAATGAATTAAATCGATTCCTGGAGTGATTCAGTCCGTCTTAATTAAAACTAACTTTTCAGTGTAATTTATGAAAATTTTCTTTCCGATGTAAGCAAAGCTTAAAAGTGCGAGGATAGTTGAAAATTCATCATCGAATTGTTTCAGATGGAACTCATTGAGTTTCATTCCATCTACACCTAGAGCTGGATTGGATGGAAAAATCACTTTTAATGATCTTGAAATAGAACTCGGCAGTGAAGTGGTAGAATGTATTATTATTCATTGGATTTTTATACCAATAATCAGCCATTTTAGGAGATAATTTCAAAAATTATTTAATAGATTTCTATTTTTTTCTTCGATCATCAATCATTATCCGACGGATCGAGTTCAAAATTCCCATTTGAAGGCGAATCTTTTTTATGAAATCATCCCTATAGTTTCTCAAGTATGAAAGAAACAGAAATAAGACTCTTTATAAATTACCACTTCGCTACTAGAATCAAATTAATGAGTTTAATGTCAATATCCAAAGGTTTTTTTAATGAAATTATTTTTTTAAAAAATCATAATGAAAAATCAATCCCGCATTATGCATTGATTCCAGCGAATACCTCTATAAAATTCTAGTGAGAGAAGAAGAGAAAATTTGAAAGTCACCGGAGAAATTAAGATTCGGGCATTCCTTCTCTTATATTTTTTTCCCCCACTTATTTCCCTTCTGATTCTTCTTCTCTTCTCTGGTCAAATATATAGCGATTCGTTTTCTCTTATCTCAAAATTTGAACTGGATAATTGTTCGTTTTCGTTCTTTATTCCCAGAGAAAGACGGAAATTTGTTCTCTCTCTCTACTCTCACTGGATTCCCCACCGAACTATTTATTCTATGACTGCAAATGAAAATTTGACATTCCTCCGTAAAATTAGAATCTGTTTTTCCGACTATTGTCGGCCAGGCAAGTATACTGGAATGGCCTGTTTGGTCAGACTGTACTCGGAAAATAGTCAAGTGGTTTTTACGAATGAAATAAAAAAGAGTGTATCTCTGGATATAAAAGTATTAAGCCGTATTTGCCCAGTGAAAAAATTGGAAAAAAGGTCACAATACTCCAGCATGTCACCTCTGCATCCCCTCAGCATTGAATGCACTATATTTGTCTGATGACAGAAAAAATATCTATTGAGATTCAACTCTCCCAATGTTGTTATATGAGTTCAGTGTTGATATATTCCTTGATGTTTTAGACAGTATTAATATTAATCGTTTTTGCGATTCCGTACTAACTTCCTCACCAAACTTGTACTAATAAAGTTACAATAAATTGAATATAAAAAAATGTTAAAGAACAAGTGTGATAGTAGGTCAAGCGACATTGTGCTATATTTGTTTGTAGTTCAGGTCGTTTGAAGGTCACAAACTTAGGACATGGAGCTCGTCATAAAATTGTAATAAAGTGTTTTTTTTTTTAAACAAATCAAGCAAAAATTATTGGATAACGATAATTGAGTAAATGACTGGTTAGGTACATTTTTTGTGAACACTAAACCCGGATGACAATTTAATGAGGCTACAATTGAAATGCATTTCATCACAAAATTTTTATATTTCTAGTTATTATCGATCACACACAGATGGAGTCATTTTATTTCATTTAGTTGATTTGATTTTGTATTTTTTGATTGAAAAAGATAATGTTAATGTTATAACTCGCGTCGGGATTCGTCCCTCGCTTTCCGGGATCAAAGATATTGTATATTTTGTAAAGAAATATATCACATCGTACGACATGTATCCATTCAGGAGTGGAGGGCTGAAACGTATTCAAATGATTACATTTTCCATATTCAATTGAACCTTGAATTATCTCAACGACAAGAAAATTCGGAGAGCATTTTTTTACCTACACAAAATTTTGCTCTGCATTTCCATCTGAAATAACTTGTCATTCAGGTTTACCGAGATTTAATAAAAATGTAAAATGACATCAGGAGAAGAGTGGAACATAATGGACGATCTGTAATTGTCAATACTTCGCTATTGGTTGAGTGAATTTCATTGAATTTGATAGCATTCTTTAGGGTTAATTCTCACCAAAAAAATAATTATGTAACATAATAAATTTTTCACCGAAAATATATACTATATATATATGAAAGAAATATGCCTATTCAGCATATATCTGATATATTATATTGCATTTTTCACGGAAATCTATGTGTGTATAATTGATAAATTGAATATTTCCCATATATACAGTTTACCGTACGACAACCTCAACGACAAATGCAAATCATTCGTCCAAAAGCAATTGACGATTCAGTTATGTTCATTATCCTGTTAAGTTTCGCCATCCCCCCTGCATAGATTTACCTCAGCCATATTTTTTTATTTTTCACACACATTTGAGGTTAGGATGTTAATGACACAACTTTCAAGAACACTAAATATAGGAACCCAAATTCCTTTCCACGATTGAATACATTGTCTATTGTGTAAAGAAATATGTCACATCCTATGACACATCCATTCAGGAGTAGAGCTTTGAAATGTATCCAAATGATTTAATTTTCCATATTCAATTGAATGTTTAATTATCTTAATGACAATACTTATATTTAATTACCTACAAATTTTGTTTTCTCTGCGTCTTTCCCTGAAATAAATTGTCATTCAGATTGATCATCATTTTATAAAAATGGAAAATTCAATTAGAAGACTGGGACAGAATGGACAGTCTGTAATCATCAATACAGACCAATCTGAGTATAAGCTACTTTAAAAACAAGTCATGAGGTTTCTTATACGAAGTTTGGACTATGTCTCACGATTACTAGAGTGAATTCTACTAAATTTGACACTATTTTTTCAAGATTAACCTTCAAAATTAATACAAATTTTTGAAACTGAAAACATTTATCCAAAAACAATGGCAATTCAGGAGAATGGAATCCAAAGTAGAGGGAGATAAATCTTCGAGGCAATGGTTTTCTATTATTACGCCCCAGGGTGTGCTAAACGACGATCGGATTGTGTCTCACTATTAGGAGAAAAAATTCCACTGAATTTGCCTGAGTTTTTCAAGGTTAACTTTCCTAATTATTGTGAATTTACAAAATTAAATCATTCGATCAAAAGACATTGAAAATTCAGGAATGTCCATTGCCCTATGATATTTTACCGCCGCCCCTATACATATTCACCCACCATAATTTTGTTTATTCTTCACACAGATGTCCACACAAATAATAGGAAGAAAAAAACGAAATCCGCAGTACATACCGATAATAATTCACACAAAATACAAACTGTACATGAAACAGTAGATGACAGAATGCACCATTGATTTCCCATAAAAACTTTGTTCTGTTGTTCTGAATGAATTCACTAGTTCTCGCCCGGTTCTTTACTTTATTCAGGCCACAATGTTTTTGTTCTTGATTTTTTTTCCAGAATTTCAATTCACTGAGACCCATGAATTGATTAAATATACCAGGTAGATGGGGTTTTTTTTTGTCGAAAAGGAAAAAAAAAATGTGGAAAAATGTGGAATAAATTTTTTTCTTCGTGCTTCTGTGGTCATACTCCGCAGTTCAAACAAGCAACAAGTCAGGGCTGTCTACTGAATTCACAATGACAACTCTCTTTCTTTTTGTTTCTATCTGCTCAATTTGTTTATTTCTATTTTTATTATGTTTCATTTTTTAAAAATTATGTTACACCTTCTCTATTTCTATTCCCCTTCGCTGAGGCTATCGACACCCACAAAGCCCAACATCAAATTGAGGTATTTATGGCAGGTATGGGCAGGTATGGGCAGGTATGGGCAGGTATGGGCATGTAGGACATGAGGTGGAGGTAAATTATTGTTCTCTCGCTGAAAATCAATCGCTGAACAGCGAGTTCAATGAAGAATTTTCAATCTATTTCAAAGATTTTTAGCTCGAAATATTTTTCCAATAACTTTTCAATTTTTTCCTATATTTGCCCGTTTGACGTTTAAAAATGGAAGTTTTTACAAAAATTACCGTTTTGCCCATTCTCTTAAATATTATATTTGATTTGATTTTCCATAAGTTTCAGAACAATCAAAAATCATTTTAAAAAATAATCAATTGCTTAATTTTTTTTCAATTCAATAATTGCAATTTATTCAAAACATCCATTTATTTTAGATATTTGACAAACTATTTTTTAATATTATTCCTCTATACTTCGAGCCTTCTTTTTTTCTCCCTTGTATTTCGAAATAGTCTATTGTACAACTAGTGCGTAAAGTAGTACTTTTTCGCATGAGTTGTGCATCGCTTGCACCAGTGATCGGGGAGGCCAGCCACGAGTGTTAGGCGTTCACAGGAGGCGAAAAAGGCGATACGCACGTGGTGATGCACACCTATTTTTTTGCAATACCTGCCAAAGTTCGCTTCGAGGGCGAATATGCAGAGCAAAGTGTTTTTTTTTTTGTGTGCGGAGTGCGGAAAAGTGAAGGTCATCTGTAAAGTGAGATGCGAGTGCGCAAAGCGAATCTTTACACAGGACTTTCACTTCATGCACGACCCCTGACTTTTACGCACGTTGTGCGGAACCGTACCACTTTACGCCCGAAAAACCGTACCAAAATGTGAACTTTTGCGGCAGATATTGCAAATAGTATATTATGCGACATGTGCGTTATGGTGTTTTTGGCTCGTGGGAGATTGTAACACGAGTCGAAGGCAAGTATTATAATCCCACGAGCCAAAAAACACTTCAACCCACAAGTTTCATACTATATTTTATGTGATTGTGCCCGTAATCCGCGATTTAACCGAGCGAAGCGACGTTAGAATCGCATGATTACGGACACCTATGGCATCAAAGTCTATTTCATTCCTATAAACTAGTATATTTCGTAACAAGTAGAAAAAAATGGTTTTTGGCGAGCGGGAGGTTTATATCACAAACCGAAGGCGAGTGATACAATCCCACCAGTCAAAAAACACTTTCTTCACGAGTTACAAACATAATTTTTCATCTCAATGTGTCGAAAAAATCTAGCCTCACAACTCCTTTCGTCTTTGCTACCCTTCCTCATTATCCATTCGTAACATCGTTATTCCTATTACAATTTACAAACGTCAAATTCTAATTTTATATGAGTTGTGAAACTATTCTTCCTAAATAATTCACTTGGAAAAGTAATTTTTTTCAAATCAATTGGGAAATTTCAAAAAGATTACCTTTTTTTTTCTAAATTGATTCATTTAAAAAAAGATGTCTTTTCCAATTTTTCAAACTCAATTTTTTTTTCCTACGCGTGAATTTTCTTTTTATTCTGCGGCCTTGTCTCTTAAACAGTTGGAAAATAACGAATAGGAATGTATAAAAAGTGTGCGTCGTCCTCCATTCTTTTCCAACCATGAAAATTAAATGGAACTTTACAAAAAATTCTCTAAAAAGTCAAGAAATGTTTGGAGGAGTTAGTTATTACTTTTTTTTAGCCCTTCCTGGTCACGCCATGAACACCTTAATTGTAGATTCTTCAAATTTTGTAAAGAAAAAAAAAACTGATTGCTCATGTCCAACTTTTTACGACTTTCCATTATCTGAATTCGATTTTACATGGGTGCCAATAGACACAGCCAAAGTGTACTATCAATGCAAGTACATCACACGTGGCGACACACTAATAACAAGAAAAAATATAAACACACAATTACTGAAATGCAAATAGTGAATTAATTTTACAAACACACGTAGATAGTAAGCATCATAATCTAGATGACCTTTTGGTGCTTGAAGATTTTTTTATAACACAATTTTTAAGTGCCTGCACTTGCTACTAATGAACGGCGTTTAACTAATTAATAACAATCCCAAATATATCATTTGAGCTGATTTCTATTGCCAAGTTAATGAGGAACCTCGTAACCCAGCTGAAATAAACACACAACATAAATTCGAATAACAATTTCAGAATATTTAATTGAATTGTAATATAGGTATCATAGTTACTGTATCGAATTTCATACATTTAGAATCAGCTAATATGTCATTACCTTCACTTCCTATCGCTATGTCCTGGTAAGTTGTAGTCAATTTGATGATTATGCATCCTCGCATCTTGAGGAAAATCAAAACGTTGGGGATTAATTATTATTATTATTTTTTTTCATAAAAAAATATGTTCTACATATGGACTGATATATACGTATTAAACGCTATTAATTGGTAGTTCGCGGTAGAAATGAGTGAGGATAATATCCGGATCAATCAGACCAGCCGAAATTTAGTCAAACCACATACTGAATCGAATAGATGCTTTCAACATTTTTTTTTTTTGTTACATTTTGGAAAATTGAATTTGTGTTTCGAATTAATGAAGTGTTCATTGGAATTGAATAACGATTTATTTAATCGTCAGGTTTCAATTTTTAAATTGGATTAGTTCCCTCGTGGAAATTCGTCGACAGATTCTGTCAAATTCAGAAAGAAAATGTAAATAAATGTCATATTCTGACCAATTTTTCTGTGTACAATTAAACAGAAAATGACATACTATTACAGAAAATGTCATATTATGACAGAATATGTGATAATATGTCAGAATCTGAGAAAATATGTCATATAATA
>JAPYZM010003185.1:0-12004 GCA_030522845.1 Psyttalia concolor
TCCAAATCCGATCAAGAGACCTGATCCGGTTCGGAACAATTCAACTTGATCAAATCTTGATTACGACAGCCGTTACATAATTGATCGGAGCCTGATCCAATCACCTTATCACATTCTGATCAATCCTAAGATCTGACTTGATCCGACTCTGACCTGAACCTGATCGTAATTTCCACTCGGGTTAGTACTTGGATGGGTGACCGCTTTGGAACACCTCGCTCGCACAAAAATTACGGGCGGTAGGCACGGTGTAGCGGCTTAGGGTATTCATCTAGTCACTGTGACAGATGCATACATTAGGGCACTGCACAATCGGCCGGCTGTGCGACTGGGGTTTCCCATGGTTTCCCGTGCAGTCCTAGCTCGAATGAGGCACAGCCAACTGTAAGACGGCCAGGATACCGCAGATAATAAGGAGAGGAAAAGTGGGAGGGAGAGGCAGGCTCTAGAGAGGTTTCAAATCGAGAAAATAATTGGATAAAACCAAGGAAAATATAAATAAAAAAAATAAGTAGACCAAGAGACGAGAGAAAAAAAATTATATAAAATTGCTGAGGAACAAGAATTTCTGGGAATGTTACGCATTTTTAGGTATCTCGCATCGACTATTATAGTGACGATCAGATGGAGAGACATATCCAAAAATTTTTGTGGACAATTTAGAGAAGGAAAAAAGTTTACGGAGTGAAAAATACTGAACGACAGGTTAACATTTCCGCCAACGGCCATTCCTCGGGTGGGTGAATAATTTTTAAGGAATGAATTCGTAAAATTTCATCTGATACATTCTGAATTGCATTCTCAAATGAATTTTATTCCACCCGCAAATTATCAAACGTAAATTTTATGTGTTTTTTATGATGATTTTTAGTGGCTTTTTGCGTCCATGTAAATAAGTAATTTATGGAATTGGAGTGATAAAATGCGATGAAATTAAATAGTGATGACACCAAATGTAATTAAATGAAACGCAATGGAACAAAACGGAATGAATTTTCCAGTAATAAAATGGAGGAATGGAGGTATTGTGTTGTAACGAGTTGAGGTGTTACCTCTGACTAGAATAACCTTGATTGTGGTCGCAGGACGATACTCCTGAACTAATAGTTGAGCTTGCTCGGGTTATTTACAACTTTTGTTTCGTTGTATGTTTTGCTTTTACTCCCGACTGTCCCCAGAGGAGACGATACGCTTTTGACAAAACCCGACCACACACTCACATGCGCTTGGGAACACTTTACTCCGCGAAAACTGAATGAAAGTATTTGTGGTTGTACTTGAACAACATCTGATGCTGTGGGGATCCTACTCAAACACGGAGTGAAATTTTCAGTCAAAATTACGAAACTCACCAAACAGTTCGCTTCTCGATTAGCAAATTCACAAATAGAAAAGTTCGGTAGAAATTTCCATTCCGTTTGATCGTTCGGCGAAAATGATCGTGCAGCTCAGAAAATTTTTGGTATATATAATACTCTTCGAGAGAAAATAAAAAATCAAAGGAAATATTAACTCCAAATTGAAGAGTCCCTAGAGAAAATAAAACCCCAGTTGAATCGTTTGAACAAGAAAAAGAGGAAAAAATGCGCCAGTTTTATTTCCGTGAATGTGATACACATGAGACAATCCAGTAATTCATTAGGTAGTGTTAATTCCCAATTAACAATAATCCTGAAACCATCAAATAAACTTTATCTCCCTCTATACAAGAGTGGAAAGGAATTGCTCTCCTTAATGGACCCATTCCCCCAATTCAACACGCGCACCCCACAATTGTTTCTATTGCCCCGAAATATTGTGTAATTCCCTCACTAAATCAAAAGTCATAGCTCGTGCCAACGGGTTTGAAAAGATAAATTCATTTGAGGTTATACCATTTAGTGCTTTGAGAAAGCCAATTGGGATTGAAAACCTGAACGTAAATTACCAAACAAACGAGGCAGTCAATTTTCTCAGGATTAAAAAACCCGACTGTGAACAAGCGTAATTTTTTTTTAAACTCAATAAATTCATTAATATACAGGGCAACTGGAGGAAAATGTGAAATTCATTTTGAAAATTGAGTTTTATCTGGGATGAAATTGCTCTAAGATCGATAAGAAAGTCAGTCTGTGGTTTTTCACGTTTGTTTAATCGAAAAAAATTACCAAAAAATTATTAGTTGAAAACATTGAGATAATTAGAGTAGCTAAAGAGTTGGGCAGACTTTAAAGTTTGGTAAAAACTGCAAAAAATCAACGTAAATGAATATTTCATTTTACAAGAATGTATTTGAGCATTAATTTTGGGAAATCAAATACTAGCATATTTTCAAGTGTAATTTAATTGAGACTCATTAAGTTTTCTCTCGCAATTGAATTGAAAAATTTGAAGATCCAAAATATTTGGATCTGTAGTCCGTAATCCCGCGTGACACTATTACCGGCTGTTGCGTTGCATTAAATGACAGTATTTGGGATCAGCGGCAGTCGAATGATCGGGAGAAAGGCGCTGAAAGGCCCGGTGTAAGGATAAAAAATATGAAAATCAATGTATACTCACAGTGACGCCAATTCTGCTAGTGGTAAGTCGCTCTCGCTGAGAAGACTGCTCAGAGCGACGGCCATTACTTCGTTCTGTAACGAGAACAATGGATGAGAACTATAGATGATCAAGAGAAATGAGGGAGAAGAGTAACTATGGCCTACTCCATTCCACCCCCCAGATTTTTTTTGTTCTTTTCTGAAGTCCGGATGACTTATGGCGCTTTATCCCATCATCTTCTTGGAACAAATCCCACCTTCCAAATTGCTAAAGACCGACTTTTATCCGTAGTCGGAGTTGATGAGGGTACGTCCGTTTCGATTGAGACAGGGTCAATCTCATTTATGCATCCTGAATAATAAACCTCGACTCTAACTATTAAAAAAATTACTTGATAATTTTTTGATTATTCACGTAATTATTGTTCAGGCGGCTGTCAGAAAAATTAACTTTCGACTAAAAAAAAGAGCCTTCACAAAATCGACTCCAGGTTCTTGCGAATGCTTTTACTTCACATTCGCTGACACTTCTACTCATTTATCGAGCACTCGGCGAATGCTCGTATAAATTAATTAAAATAATAATTCAATAAGTAACAAAAATCCATCCACTTCGAATTCTCTCTCGTAGAATGTCCTTTTCAAAATTTTCCCCGAGCCTTTTTCCAATTCTACTGTAGAGATCCCCCGGGCACAGAGTAACGAGACTCATTAAATCCATGGCATCCATCTAGATTCACCTCGTATTCCAAAAAAAAAATGTAACTAATGAACTGGCGCGCGTTTTCTTTTCATCCGTACAGACAAACCCTTCCCCGCCCCTTGGAATTATCATTTTTAATGACATACTATGCAAACTAAACTTAATGAACTTTTGTATTAGTACAGTGTTTCGTTATACACCTTAATATCCCGGGAGAAATGTGAAAATTAGTTTGTCCAGTGTAAATGTGGGCTCTATGCTGAAAACAAGAGGGCACAACTGGTTTCAACCCCCTCGAATGGCGCTTGTTTACCTAGTGGAATGAGACGTAGGACTAATTGCCGTTGAAACAAACAGAATATGTCTGAAATGAGTTTTCCGGTGCTTAAGAATTTGTAGAGAGAATTGCAATAGGAGTAACAGCAATTCAAAATCGGAGTGAATGGCTGAATAGGTTGAGGAGTGATATCTCGGGTATATGTGGAGGTTTGTGGATATTTAAAAAAAAGGCGAGAAGAAGAGCAGTAATAAATCACGAGGGCCAATACGCTGGATTTATTCGTATTTTGAATAGCTGAGGAAAACCAGCGAATAATTGGAATTGCAGCTGTGAAGATCCATTAGATCTTCGAAATAATTGGAAATTTTTGTTCTCTCGGTAGAGTCCTATCCTAACTACTCCAAATGCTAGTTAACCCGTCAGCGGTCGCGCTATGAGATTTTCTCTCACGCTTTTTTTGACGGTATAGAAAACTTGACCGAAAACTCGATATTTTTCGGCGAAAATTCTTCTATACCCCTAGTCACTATCCCTCTCACCTCTGAAATCGGTTCGAATGGCCTAACATTGGTAATTGATTAAAAAAAAAATTATCAACCTTCGTCCCAAAATGTGAGAGATTCTCTCACTGCGCGCATAAAGGCAGTTGGCGAGGAGAGCGCTTCGGGTGAGCTCGATCGCGGCCGATAAAGGCCGAAGAGCTGAACGGAGGTCGGCCGGTGGGTTGGGGAAAAGCGGAAATCTGTTCGCAATTGTTGTATACATAATGTAAATAATATATAAATAGAATTAGTTCCAAATTTAAGGCGTAAGTACGATCAAATATCGTTTTATCCAATGCGCGTGTAGCCGTGAGAGTTTCTCTCATCGCGCGCGCAAGCATTGCTGGCAAGTTGGGTGCGACCAGTGACGGGTTAATAATATTTTGTAACTCTTCATTTCATCAGTAAAAATTTATTGGGAATTTTATATTGTTAAGTGTTAATGGAGTCTTCATTTCAGAGAAATTTGAAAATTAACTTGTTCCATGTAAATATGGACTCTCTGTTGCAAATGAGAGGATATATCTGTTGGATCCCCTTGAATGGCGCTTGTTTACTCAGTGAAAGGAAACAGCGAATAATTGGGAATGGAGTTTTGTAAATTAATTATATGAACCTAAAAATGAAAAATTTCGTGTCTCTGTGCAGAACCACAAGCGCCGCAAAATGAATAATATTCCTTTAAAAAATTCAAATGTCACTCTGTACATCTGTATTAATAGAATGAGGTTCGCTAACTGTTAATTAGGTTTCTATTTCAGAGAAATTTGAAAATTAAGTTGGCCAGTAAAAATATGGGCTCCATTCTCAATATAAGAGGGTAAAAATGGTATGAATCCTGTGAAATAGAATTTTGTAATTCGGCGGGATGGGAAGTAGGACTAATTGCCGTTTAAATAAACTGAGTATGTGAGTTTTTCAGTACTGAAAAATTTATAGAGGGAATCAGGATGAGAGCAGCAATTAAAAATGGAAGTGAATGGCTGAATAGATCGAGTAGTGATATCTCCGGTATATCAGAGAATTTGTGGATATTAAAAAGGACGAGAGAAAGAACCGAGAGATGAATAAAGGACGTAAATACACTGGGTTGCGTTAGTATTTTGTTTAGCTGGAGAATAACAGCGTCATAAATCACTGGAGATTGCCCGTACTAGCGAGATGAGCGGGGGGCAACCACAACGGCTCGGTAATCATGCGAGTAATTTAATTGTCGCCCTACTGGCATACTGCAGCTATGAAACTGAAGCTCTTATATTATGGGGATTTTGTTTTATCCTCGTTGGCCGCTGCACTGCTCTCTGGCAGTTATTTGGACAATAAAAAATGGCAATCATCCGGTTGTAATCGGCTGGAGCCGGGTAATACTACTGGGAAAACTGTCAATGGGTTCGGCGCTTATTGCAGCCCATGTTTTTACGGACAGGTTTTTTTTCGGGTGATGCATTGCGACTGTTACTCACCTCGTGATTGCTCTGGTTGGATAGAAGAATTTGGGAGGGGGGAGCCAGTGCGCAAAAAAAAAAATCAAAGTCCTACTGAAATTAAACAATTCGGTTGTGACTGACTTCCAATATTATTCCTCCACGTGAGACCAATTTTCTATATACTAGAAGTGATAATGAACGAATTAGTTATTTAATGAAAATAGGATTTTCTTCGTTGGAGATGACGAGTAATGGCATTGAGAAAAAATGGAATCATCCGGAATGAGAAATTCCTTAATAGAAATGAGGCTAGTCATTCAAGAGTATGAGAAACTCATCTGACTGGAAATTTTTGTTACTTCTCCCAACTACCAATTATCGTACAGAACAGAGTTGTGTATTATGGTCAAGAACATCCATATTTATGGTAAGAGTATAAGAGTCTGTGTCCTAAGTTTGAATGTGCTGCTCTAGAAATGGATTTATTCATCTGAAGATTTCCAAAGTTTGAAGATTGACAAGAACATATTCTCTTACCGCAAGTACATCGTCTTTGTGAAAAGAAGATTTTTCCCTCAGTGTAGTTTGGCTGTTTGATGTATTGAAGTGTAATAAAATTATATGATAAAATATGTATTATTGAGATCATTTTTTTTGTATAACTTCTTTATTACGTATCCAGGAATATGAATATGTGAATTCAATATATAAATATAAACTTTTGTCCCAGTTTAAACCACTTAGTGAGAATAATTTTGATAAAATGATCTTTTGATTGAATGGAAATAATTTGTGTGGGTAGAAAAGAGAAGGCAATAATTGAGTGATGGATTGTACCTGTAACTCATGCCGTGCTTGTTTCATCGGGAGAAAAAAGTGGAAAGTGGAATGAGTACGCAGAATTGTTAATCGAATTACTAGAATTCATGGATTGGATTGGATTCTCTGGTGCTGGCTGATTCAATATTGAATTGAGATCCTTGGGGGAGAAGGGCAAACGAATATTGCAATTTTTTTTAAACAGAATTATTGACAACAGTATTTTATTTGAAGTTGTTCATCCTATGCAAATATGTTTTTCTCCGAAATACATTTCGAAGGTAGATAATTTTTACAAAATCAAAATTCAGGGAATGTATGGAAAGTGTGTAATTTAAAAAAAATTGAAAGATTTATGAGGGCATTTTCCGTTAACCATAAATTTTCAGGGCAGGGCCTCAGCGACTTCTCTCGATTTTTCATGTGCTTTTTTTTCTCCTTAAAAACTGAATTTCTGCGATAAATGGGACATTTCGCAGCTTCGAATAATACGGAAATTTAAGAAATTGAACTTCAGATGCATCTGGCGCTGGATCTGTCAACATTACAATGATTCTTTACCTGAGTTTTCGACGGTAAATTTCATGTTCTACTAAAAGGGTCGTGCCTTTTAAAGTTCAGTTGTGAGCATTTGGTGCACGATTCCCAACGATTTGCATTGTTTCAACTTCAACGACCATTGAACAAATTTTTAAATCGACTCCAAATTTCGGCTTTAATTACCAGAAACTAAAGATTGAATTTCACATGTACAATCGTCAATAATCCCCCCCCCTCCCCCCGATGATTCTGTTTAGATAAAAAATACTTGATCTTTCTCAAAAAATTTCAAAAAAAATTCTCTATCGCCTGTATGGATCCATAATTAATACAAGATCCCCTAGAATCTCAAAAAAAACTCGCCAGTGTTGACTGTGCAAGAATAATTTGTCTTCCGCCAAACGCAATAAATCTCACGCCGTAAGAATCTTATCCCATCGTACAACGGGACATGGCGCCGGACGATCCTTGAAGCTCTTAATACAAGTAACAAGCATCCTTGGCCCATATTCCCCCCAAAACAAAATTTCTGTATTCCGCCGAGCTCATCACTTTTTTACCCCCAAATTGCCGCTACCCTCGCCGTAGCCGTGTCGCGGTACTTTCCCAACAGTTGGGGACAAACTTTGTATCGGAGATATTTCCGGGCAGCCAGTGGTACAGGCCACCACAACGGAACGCCAGAGAGAAGCGGAATGAATTAATCATAGCTACGTTCATCCGTTCGTGTTTGCAGTAATGCTCTTCCGCCATCGTCCAGTGCAATCAATATGACGCCTAATAAATTCACTGGGTCTAATATTCACTTGTACGTATCACGAAGGTAGAATGGCTGTTAGTATGATACAACGATGGCTGACAACTGGGTCAGGAATTAGTGGAACTCCTGGGGTATCACTGAGTCAGCATCACCAAGAATGAGAGAAAGAGAGGGAGAGAGACGAAGTTGTCGGTTGCACACGTCCACCCACATCGTACGCCTGCACTACTCCGCTGATTCTGCGTAACAATCGCTTATTCATTCACCAGCATTCAGCGGAGTTCAGAACATTATCAGCGGAGTGAGAATGTAATGAGGCGTGGGACAACGACAGCCAGTGAATTAGGATGATAAAGGACAGGGGGTAAGTGTCACGGAAATTTTGACTAAAATGAGGGAGAACTAAAAACGGTAAACTCTGGTATTTTCACTTGTTGTGTATTTCTTTAGGGGTGAAATAAATCTCGAACATAATTTTGGCACGATTGGAGTTCCAGAATTGTCTTCTAGGTTTGTGTGTTTGATCAATACGGATGCAATGCCTGGGAGAAAGGACTCGATAGAAGTAGTTAAAGTTCGCGGCGATCAGGCAAATTCTTCGGTGTTACAAAAATATTTTCGTTTTGAGGAATAAGTCTCTAATTGTCGTGGAAAACTGATGACTAAAACCTTGAAAATTCGAAAGTAAAAAATATCTCATGTCGAGAAAAAAAAATGTCGCTACGTGTTGTAATCGTGTAACTCTACGTAGCGGTCGAGTTACCGTAATTACTTACAGTAACTCTATCACAAACTAGGAAAATGAATGCTAGTGATTCGACCAGAATCAAATCGTAGAGACTGCTCCAATTGAACGAGGAAAGTTGAATCAAGCCGATTTGAATAATTGAGGGAATTCAAGCACGCTTCAATTACTTGAATGAAGGATCCCTTTTACTCTTCCTCGGGGCGAGAATAATAAGATTTTAATCCGTGTGGGCTTCCTTTTACTTTGTCATATAGTGATCCAAAAACTAGATCAGTTTTGCAAAGTCTATTAAAACTTCTCAAATGTCTAATTTGCTTAATTTTATGAGCAATTTGCGAGCGACTATCAGTCGACGCTTCTTCCAGACTATTCTTCCATATTCGTGACTAATTCGTCTAATTTTTCATAATACTAATAGTAGGGTACTAATGACGAATGGCATTGAAAAGCAATCGTTAAAATTAAATCAACCTATGATTTTTTGGTAGAATACTTCTAATGATATGGTGCAACAAAGTAGCGGATGCTGTTATGAGTAATCCTTTTGACGAGAAATTATAAGGGTTCTTTGGATAATATGTAATTGGATAATACATTCCGAAAAAAAATCAAACCATTTGCTGTTATCGCTTCTCTGCGATAAATCCTCGATTCTCCATTGTTCGAATACTTCCGACCACTGCAAGTTCAAAACGGGTTGGCGGACTAATCCTGATTAACCGACGCATCCACCTGGAGCCAATATAATTGAACCAAACTTAATTACCCTACACTGGTAGAATACGCTACTACTGAAATACGGAATATCGTCCGACATCAAACATAAGTTAGATCTTTCGGTTTTACTTGTACTTTCTTGGCGATAACCGCCTCTGGCAGAAATCTCTCCCAAGTATCACTAGAAGTAAAAACATCTGGATGAGGTTCTCTCCCGTAGCATGAGGATCCCATTGTCCATGATAACCCTGATCTACGAGTAAATCCGGTTGGAACCGATGTCATTAAACCAAACGTGGCTGCGGGATATTGACTCTATCTTGGGCCGTATCTAGAATTCCACATTCAAATGTTGTAAAGAAGACGAAAGGAAGATCGTTCGTTGATGGTTACTAAAAGACCGGAGGACCAAGGATCGACCCATAAATGAGATCTTTCGTCTCTGCTGGTAATTTCTACCTCAGCTATCAACCTGCACATGCACGGAGTTCCTCTTCAGCTGGAGATAATATAACCTCCGAGGGATCTGAAATAACCACTGCGAATGAGCTAGTTATGCCCTAGAATTTCGCCAGCGTTGTCAGCATCAGTTTCTTTTCAGTTTCTTTTTATGTTAATCCTGACCCACCAGTGCATTCAACTGGAGCCGATATCAGCGGACCAAATGTGATTACCCAATGTTGGCATAATCCTGAGCCGAGCTTAGCCAAGCGGAGTTTATTGGACAATCATTATTAGAGAGAAGTCATCACAGCTTGGGAAATCTTCGCAAGTTTTGGAACTAGTTCAGTCTCCAAAAATATTGGATCTGCTCATCTGGTCGGAAAGTCTTTGCTTTTCAATCTTAGTCTCGTATCATCTCATAACTCTCTCGTCGATTCTAAGAATCGAGTGATCCGCTTAGTCGATTGCCAATCAATCGATGGTCGATTGTGATGTCGAGTGTAGGTAGCTTAAATGATCTACAATCAAGTTTCCTGAAAGTCGATTGCGAGTCGATTCAAGCTGGACATCTGTTGGAATCGAGCCTCAATGTGAATTTCATTTCGATTGAAACAATTTCTTTATAATCTCTGTTGAATCGACTCGCTATCGACTTTCAGGGAGCTTGATCGTAGGTCATTTAAGCTACCCAGACTCGACATCACAGTTAACCAACGATCAAAAGACAATCGACTAACCGGGTCGCTCGATTCTTGGAATCGACAGGTCCGCCAGGGAAGCATGACGAATGGGAACAGATGATCCTAGCAAGACAGATCTCTCCTGAATACTAAGGAAATGCGGTGGTCTAATGTCGTTCGTGACTGCAAAGATTCATAAAGTTTCAATGATTTCTCAGATGGTGATGATGTCCCTGAGGTAATTATCGCCTGATATCGATGGGATAGCTAGTCACGCTTGGCTACTCCAGCGTTATATGAAGGTTCTATCAAAGTTTCCTAATCGTATCTTTTAGGGTGGAATGATGGCAGAGGCTTCCTTCGTTCTTCCCCTGCTACCAAATGATCAAATAACATGAGGATCGGGTCCTGAGTTAGGTCATTCGGTTTTTCCTGTTCTTTTTCCTTTGAGCAGTGCTCAAACCGTCCAAGCACCACTAGAGGCAGAAACAGCCGAAGCATGAGGGCTCTCTTTCTTCAGTGATTATTTAACATCCAAAGGATCTCGAATGACCACTGCAAACAGAGTAGTTTGAAATCCCGTCGCATGTAGAGCCTGATTTACCCCACATTTCCCTAAGTAACGAAGTTTCGATCGGCACCATCCAATCACCCAATGGAGAGAGCTCCACGACTCTCAACCTCTGATGCACTTTAACCGACCTCTTACACGCCCCAACGTTTATCGTTCCCAGCAGTTGTGAACGTTAAACCATTCACACGGCCGTCCCCCCCGCGTTTCAGAAATTCAACAGCCGTCCAATCGGCCAATCGCCACAACAACATTTATGAATTGGGAAATTGAATCGCAAATGAATCTATGGACGACGCTCTCAATTCATGGGTGTTTTTGATTGGAGTTTAGGGGTAAATAGCATTTGTAGGACAAGTCAGAGGGCAATTACGTATTTATTCCAGTTGGAATTATTCTACGTATGAATCAATTAATGTTGTTTCTCTGTCAATGAAAAGCTTGGAAAAATTAGGAGCAATCATCTACATCAGAAATAAAATTAAAACATATCTCACTCCATCTTGTTGTTCGAAATGATTGGACTGAATTCCTGCAACAAGAAAGTACTCTTTCAGGTAAAATAAACATCACTTAACTTCACCTATGCATTAGGACCAGATATTAATTTAATTTTAAAATTTCATCAGTTGGTCTCATCCCAGATGGTTTCGATATATTCCTCTTAAAAATTGTTCCTTAAATTTCGAGCATAGAATACTATAATTTTCAATCACCACTCATTTATATTTTCATCTATTTTATTACTGAAAAATTGATCAAACTCCTGAATATTCAATGCAATAACAATTTTTCGATTCACCTGACAATGGAAATTACAGAATATTTTGACAGACCCGGTATTAATTTACTTTAATCTCCAATTGAATTAAAATTAGAAAATTAGAACTTTCTGACAGTGTAACTTACACGATAAATCATAAATTTGGTAAATGTATACAAAGACCCCCCCAAATAAATTCACATTATTCGGCTAGAATTTTTGTGATATTACTCCAAACCGAATTTCTCCTGTTTACATCTACTTATAGTCAACAGTGTTTGTTTTGATAGGAGGAGGGAGTACCTATTTCGGGTGTTATTGCCACCTCAGTATTAAGTAAGCAGTGTTACGGTGACCAATGAATGTCAAGGAAATTTTTGTGATGTGGCCGGGCTTATCGAACGGTCTTCAGTTCTTCAGTTCGATTAAAAAATCGGTGAGGGCCTTGAGGGACGCTCTACCGGAATATGGGGTAAGTCACGAACATT
>JAPYZM010003186.1:0-11776 GCA_030522845.1 Psyttalia concolor
ATTTATTTTATTTTGAATATATTTACAATCACAAAATTTTTCAAAATGAGTCCCGAAAAAAATATTCCCTGATTTTTACCCCTGTGACCCTTGTAAAAAAGGGGTCACAACGGTCACAAGGGGCCGCCTATGCGTTATCACAAGGGTCACAAGGGGCCGCCTATGCGTTATCACAAGGGTCACAAGGGGCCGCCTATGCGTTATCACACGGGTCACAAGGGGCTGCCGTTGCGTTATCACAAGGGTCACAAGGGGCCGCCTGTGAGTTAACACACGGGTCACAAGGGGCCGCCTACGCGTTATCACAAGGGTCACAAGGAACCGCCTGGGAATCCGATTCAAAAATCGGTGTCGTCTGAGAAATCCGGGGATTTTTTTTCCGGGGATTTTTTTTCCGGGATTTTTTTTCCGGGGATTATTTTTCCGGGAATTTTTTTCCGGGGATTTTTTTTCCGGGGATTTTTTTCGCCACCCGACCACAGGACTACGGAATTGTGAGATCGGACGACCACGGCCAGGGAGATATTTTCCGAGAGTTGTTGCACCGAACACGTGGGCATTCCACAGGTGAGTTTTTTCACACGTATGAGTATCAGTGAAGATAGAGTTGCGTGGTATATTCTCCTCATCTCGGGTATATCAGGGCCTTAAAGTGTAATCAAGTGTTCCGGGTCGCGAAATGCCGTAAAGCTCGAGTCGGGAAGTTTCTTTTGCGTAGGGAAAACCCTACGAGAGGAGTGATTCGCGCGGTGTGGCATCTCTGTCTCATTTGCGAGCAGGGAGTTATATGGGTGACGGATAGGGTTATCCTTATCGCACTCATGCACGCTAAGGATAGTGTGAGTGTTTAGCGTTAGATACGTTAGAATTCTGTCGATGTCGGAGACATCTCATTTCTCATTTCTCGAGGGGTTGACATCGGGAAAATGCCGGTGGAGTAGAAAAGTCTTGTTGAGTTTCGTGACTTAGGGAGATGCTATAGGGGATCCGTTATCATGCCGGTCAAGGTCGGAGAGTTTCCTATGTTGCGGTGCGTACCGAGTATTTAGAATTCGGGCGATTGCCTATTAACGGCCAAAATAATGGACTAAAATATTAAGAGTCATTTGGGATATTAATTACCGAACCCACCTAGGTTGTGCGAGGTCCTCTCGAGCTACCGTACGACAATTATATATATTTTTTTGATTATCGATTTGTACCTTGGCATGAGATAATCCAAGGTAAGCGAGGTTTCGGTTTGTGGGATCAAGGTCGCCGAGCGATGGCCAGGAATTTTATACCGAGCTTCAATTGCCGAACATTCGGAGATTATTTTATATATAGTTTTGGCCAGCGAGACCTTTCTGTTGTTGCGGGTCGGTTATTACCCGAGAATAATAAAACGAAATTATTAGGCTAGAATTAGGTAGGCGAGGCGATTTCGATAGATTTCAGGAAGAATTTATTGAGAATATTATTATGAGGTTTCGACCTAGCTAGGATTAATGTGTCTCATGGATCTTTACGTACTGGTATTGGGATTGAATATTAACTATTCGCAGAGCTATTTATTGTAGTTTGGAGATTATTATTTTGGTTTGGAATTATTATTTTATTTTCGTTCGAGACTACTATTTCATTGGCAACTAGTATTTAAATGAGATATTATTTGGGTTGAGATAATGATTTAAGTGAGATTATTATTTTGTCGAAAGCATTATTTATTTCGGAGATATTCCGATTTAGAGGAATATCTAATTGCTTTTCACCATGATCAGTGTCGAGGACTGATGAGTGGGATACATGTTCTTATTGTTTCCCTAAGGGTATTTGAAATAAACGAACATATTTTACAGAATAAAATTTGGAGGTTCGAGTCAGTTATTTTGAGTCAAGGGCCCAACGCACGACCAACGTCCCCAACCTCGACCCTCTTCCACAACCTAACCTCCTGAGCAGCGCGGGAAATCAAGACCTTCCCTTGAGTAGACCCCCTTTAGATTTAGTTCCGTTTACGTTTACGTTTTCCGAGTTTATATCTTGTGGATCTTTTTGAATAATTTCAGGCTTTGGTTCCGGTTTGTCGTCTCCGGGGTTAAAAGATGGCTGGCGCCCAATGAATTTTTATTACGATTTGACATGACTCAAGGGAAAGGGCCAGCTAACGTGGTTTTCCCCTCCCCAGGGGGAAAATTCCGTTACAAATGATAAATCAAGCGGCAAAAAAAGCATATTTTAATTATAATGATTATAATTATTGTCGTTCTTCCAGGAAAAAATAATTTCATCAAAAAATATTTTAGTTGAAAAATCCATGTTTTAAGAGAAACGTTTTAGTGTTCCTAAAATATCTCTAAATCTAAGGGGGATAGAGCATTTTGTAGGAGAATCTTTTTTGTAGTACGAAAGACCTGCAAAAAAAATGTTCGAGACGAAATTACGCTATCGCTCTTGGATTTTAGAAAAACTAAATGAAAAACATTTAAAATAAACTAATTAGCAGAATTGCAATTTTGCACTTTGTTGGTGAGAACTCAGAATTTTGAGATGACAAAATTTGTGTCAATACCTTATTGTAAAATGCAACGAGGCCTACAAAAAAGATCTGTTTAAAACCAAGCAAACCAACGGTCGAACCATTTCGGCAACATCCGGCGTCGGTCGGGGCAGAACATGCTAAGACGGGTGGTCCGATGCGACTCCCCCTTTTTCTAATCAGTTACCTCCGTACTGTCAACAGTAGAAGTTATAATCGAGCTCTCAACCGAATAAGTTATAATCAAACTATCACCGACATAAGTTACTTTAAACTCTCAACGCACTAAATATCTCAACGTCTCACAACGCTTATGAAAGCTTAACGTATTCCAACATATCTCTTTATTAATTGTGCATCAGTGATGTTCTTAGTGCACGCTCAACTCAACCATTCCACAAATCGTTACTTTATATTCCGTATATATTATATTTATATATCCACCAGAGTGACTTCTAATCAATATTATTTATTGAGAATAGAACAGTTTGCCTTGGGGTTCAAATCTTCAACTTTAGTTAATTTCCACATCACATTTCCCACTTCCAACGCCTGACCTTCCAACTGAACAAGTCTTGTCCGTCAACTATAACTTCAGCGTAAACCATTGGTCCTTCGAGCTGGATCGGTGCGTACAATTCAACTTTAAACAGGTCCTAAGCAAAAATATACTATCTCCCTTTCATTTCGAAATAATGTCAAAAAACGAAGTTAAATGACTCAATCTTTTTTTTAATGGGAATTTTTCTCTTTGAAAGCAATATCCATCGTATTTTATCATGTTTAATATGTAAATTACATAAATAGTCTCGTAATCTGAATATTTAAAACCAGACTTTATGTTTTCGAAATTAGCCTGTACGATATTTCAATCGTGAAAAATAAAAGATTGAGATATTGTAGATTATGAGACCATAAATTCTGAGCAGGAAACAACGTGAACTACGAAGAAATGTCGTAATTTACAATTAATAAAAATAGCAAAGTTACGATTTTGTTTAAAAAGCAAAAAGATTTCACCTAAATCGAGGTCTTGGAGTCAAAACCGAGACATTCCTAAAAAATAGATGCAAGGCCATAACAGGAGGCTCTCAACCGCCTCAACACTCTCAACCGATCAGTAGGCTCTGAGATGCCTTACCGATTAAATCGTCAGTGACTAACTCGATTATTCTCCACAGTACATCTGCACCCGATTCACTATCTCAGTTTGTATTCTTAGCTCTCAAGTGTAGTGCATTCTCAAGTGAATCAAAATTAAGTATTCACAAGACTTCCTCGACATAAAGACAATCAGCAATTAATACGCCTATCATAATAGAAAATCCGCAATCCAGTAACTTTTCAACCCGCAAGACGCGAGGCCAAAGCCTCAATTTAATAAAAGTACATCCCCAATAGACTCTCGTCCCTCGTGTCTTAATTTTTAAAACATATTCCCCAGATCGGCACCGCAAATTAGCCTCCATCTCAAACATTGGCCCTTCGAGCCGGATTTGGGGCATAGGTAGTAAAAATTGTGTAGTGAAAAGTGTCACTGCGTGTTCAACGGAATCCAAATTCCCTACGGGTCTCTACAAGGGACAGGGTCAGACATTCAACAGGTCATTATGTCCAGTATTTACGTTTCGGCACTCGAAACCATAAACATCGACGCCCAAGACGGGTCAGCGGTTCAAATCATCGGGAGACATCGCAGACCGTCAGATTTGGCCGAATCTCAACAGCCAAGCCACCCTACAGACCACTCACCAGCGGCATTCCCTAGCAACAGCTCTACTCTTCCATACCAACGGAGTGTGTGAGAGTAGGTCTAGCAGATTATCGATAAGTAACACGCACCTACGTAAGTACCTCAATATGTCAGAATCAAATCCAGAGTAACAATTTAAAGATGCAGCCGCTAATATCAATGTTCCGAGTATTTCAGTCGACCAAGCTCAAGATGACCCTCAAGCAAGCAGCTATAGTTCACAAGAATCTATTCTCTAAAATCAAGTTCATCAGTCTCCAATCTCAACAGGGAAATAAAATAGAGAGACTCGAACATCGGTGTAGCGTCAGGCTACCCACTCGATTTAACAATGCTCCAGCGGTTCCAGCTCCAGCAGACTGAAATCAAGCTTCAAGGGTTCAGAAAATTTCACCAAGAGCTGCTGGAATTGGCAACTTAAGTACCGGACTCACCCTCGAAGAGGCAGTCGGTTATGAGAAAGAGATCGACTCAGACTGAAATGAACTGTGTGTTCTACAAAAAGAACTAGTTGCTGACCTGCTGCCCACTGAAGGTTATCTCACTCAACGGCCGTATCAGCCGGGGCACCAACCACACGAAAAGGGACACATCAAGAATGAAGAATCGAGTGCATCACCATCGTCAGGACATTCCAGCCAGCTCAAGAGAATTTCGCTCATCACCTTCGAGGGAAATAATTCCCAATGGCGACAGTTTAAAGATCTTTTCCAACCATTGGTGGGTAAGCACGACTCAATTCCTCTAGTGCAGAAGCTGATCCGCCTCAAGGAAGCCCCCAAGGGACCAACCGCTTAGCTACTCGCGTGGGACAAGCTGGTCAGAAAGTATGAAGATCTCAGACTCACAGCTCAAGCTCTATTTAACAGAGTCCTCAGCCTTCCGAAAATCCACAAACCGAATTCAGAAAGCCTCAACACTAACACCGCAGCAACCCTGGAGACTCTAGACCAGCTAATCGCAAGTACAGGATTGCCGCAAGAGAAACTCATCGAGCAGATGTTGGTACACCTCCTGAGGAAGTTACTCGACACAGAGTCCCTCATGGGATGGGAACTGAAACTGGGAGACTGCAACGACTTCCCCACACTCAAGGAGTTCACTAACTTCGTGGAGTCCTGCGCAAGAGGCATCAACGCAGGAGATAAGCTCTACTCAAAGCCTGCTCCGACCCAGCGAAGCAGACCAACATCACCTCCAAGAACCAGATGTGTTTACACAGCTACAACTCAATCAGGGGATCACCAAGCAGCAGCCAAGCCAGTAACGCTTGTGCTTACTGCAAGGGATCACATTTCGTTGCGAATTTGCGAGAAGTTCATCGCACTCTCACCTATAAAAACGAATCAGTAAGTCGTCGTAACGAGGCTGTGCTTCAACTGTCTCGGACCTCACATTTTCTCTAAGTGCAAGACGGCGAAGACATGTTTCACCTGCAAACACAGGCACCACACGCTGAGCTATGGAGGGAGCCAATACACCAGTGGAGAACCTCAACCAACGCAGCCAGTAGCTTCAACCTCCAGGGCGGACAGCAACCAGGAGGTCAACGAACCAAAGGAGTGAGTGTAAATAAGTCAAATACTTTGCACATTTCATCTCCAACATTTATTGATCGCACTCAATTCATCAGCCGCTAGAGGAGCATCACCAACATCAACCAGCGAGAACAGACGATCAGTAAGGCGCAAGAAGACCTCAACAAGAAGCAAATCATCAAGGAGTCGCTCACCAAGCAGAATATTTATCACTGATCAGCAGATCAGCAATATGTGTTGGTAGCAATAGTCCAAGCGAAGATTCAATCTCCAAGGGGCTTCACACTCAACACATGGATGCTCATCGATGGAGGATCAGAGTTATTATTTACCTCTGAGCAATTAGGAAAGCTATTACATCTCTCTAGAAGGTCATTTGCAATAGAGTTAGTTGGAATAGCAGAGGCCAAAGCGGATACACAAGAGGAGTAGCGTCAATAATTCTCTCCAGTGGATGGATTAGAACAAGTCGAACTCGATGCCCCTATCCTTAAGAAACTCACCGCGAATTACCAGCATTCTCATGCAAATCACCACGGATCGACCCTCTCGAAGATCTTCAACTGGACGATTGATACTACCTCAAACCTGGTCCAATAGACCTCATTCTAGGAGTTGACACCTATGGGCGAATCCTCAAGCAGAGAGTAGTCAGATCCAGGAACTAGCAATTAATTGGCCAACAAACAGTAGTTGGTTGGATCCTGTCGCGACCAGTTGACTGCAAACATTGTTCACCGAGGATTTCATTATCGACCGTAAAGGAATCCTCAAGCGAACCACTCCTAGAGCTTCTTCAAAGATTTTGGACCCAGGACGACTTACCAGGAAAGCATCCAGCAGAGCTATCACCAGATGATCTCCAGTATGAGATGATATTCAAGACCACACACACCAGAGATGAAACTGGGCGCTAAACAGTCAAGTTACCTCTAAGGACATTGCCAGGAGTGCTCGGGGACAACAGATACAAGGCTTCAAGGCAACTCCGATCAGTTGCACGTCGTCTCAAGGCCGACGAGAAATATTCCCAGCTCTACAGAGACTTCCTCGATGAGTATGAGGCCCTGGGACACTTGAGAAGAGCAGCAACAGAAGAAGAACTCCGCACAGCATAGTATCTACCGCACCATGGGGTCCTGAGAGAAAATGCACTTACCACAAAACTTAGAGTGGTTTTCAATGGCACTGGTCAGACCTCATCAAGAACATCTCTAAATGACATCCTCTATCCTGGTGGGAAACTCTAAGAAAACACAATGAACGTCTTGACATGGCTGAGGAAGCACAGGATTGTCTTCGAAACCGAAATAATGATGTTCAGACAGATCAACGTACATCAAGACCAGTAGATCTCTAGAGAATTCTGTGGCTCAATGCAAATGACCAGATCATCATCTACCAGCTTGCCACAGTTACGTACGGAGTCGATTGCTCTCCTTGGCTTTCTCTATGTGTACTCCAGCAACTAGCAGAAGACGAAGGTCATCGCTACCCTGAAGCCGTCAACACACTCACCAAAGGCAGATACGTAGACGACATCTACGGCGGAGCAGAAACGGAAGAAGATCTCAAAGAAATCGCCCGTCAGCAGCAAGGACTTTGCCAAGCCGGTGATTTCGCTCTACAAAAGTGGAGCAGTAATAGCCCAGAAGCCCTGGGGACATTGGGAATAACCTAAAGCCAGTCAATCATCTAATTTGAACAGCCCATCATCAAGGTACTCGGATTGTGTTGGCATCAATCAACTGATACATTCCGATTTAAATCAAAGGAGTTTGATTCAACTGTATTCACCAATAGAACAGCGCTATCAGAGTTCGCTCAATTGTTCGAACCATTGGGATTCATGGCACCAGTCATCATCCAAGATCTGTGGAAGCTAAAACTCAACTGGGATGATCCATTACCGGAAGATTATCAACGCCAATGGAGAGAATTCAGGATGAACCGCAACACGTTGAATCACGTCTCAGTCCCGAGGTGGCTGAGACTCTCATCAAAGACCTCAAGAATCCAAATCCATGGATTCGCAGATGTCTCTACAGCAGCGATGGGTGCAGCAGTGTACCTCAGAACAGAGAACCGCAGTCAGCCAGCATCAACAGTATTAGTATGCGCAAAGAAAAAAGTGGCTCCCATCAAGCGCATGACCATTTCTCGACTCGAACTCAACGCAGCACTCCTGCTGACCCAACTAGTGGTCATCACCAAAGAAATGCAGGAACTCACCGACGCAGAAACATATCTATAGACAGACTCAGCAGTAGCCCTGGCATGGATCGAGGGCCACCCCTGAAGATGGAAGGATTACGTGCAGAATCGAGTGATCAAAATCCAGGAAGCTCTCCGAGATGCTAGCTGGAGATATATCAGCGGCAGGGAAAATCCAGCCGACTGCACCTCCAAAGGAATGCGCATGAGCTAGCAGTATATCCCCTGTGGTGGACTGGACCTAAGTGGATCAACCAGAATCCTCAGACTTGGCCACCCTCAATAGTAGATTCTCCAGCAAAAGCATCATCAGAAACAAGACCATCTCCATCTCACCCAGTAGTAATGAGAAACAATGCCTTGGCAGAACTCCTCAACAGATAATCCAGGCTCGACAAGGCACTCCAAGTAACCGCTGAACAGGACAATTAATAGATTTAGAAGACAGCCAGTACCCCAGATGCCTGTGCTAACTACGAGAGAAATCAACGAGGCCAGCATATTCTGGGTAAAAATCACTCAATCTCAATATTTTGCTTCTGCTCACAGGTTGCTCGAGAGAAATACACAGTTAACAACGAATTAATTATTATATATAGTTAACGAATCTCCAAAGCAACACTCGCAACTCGACCTGATGGTTCACCGGACATAGAAAGAACTACCAGTACCAACTCAGTATTAAGAAGTGTCTTACCGATAGATCCACCTCCAGCAGACAATCCTCCAGAAGAAGATCCAGAGCAAGCAGACGAATAGACAATCACTATCAAGCAGCCAGTCAACAAGAGAGAAGAAAAGCAGCTGAAAGAACCGCAAGAAATATAATTCATCATCCCTAATGATGAATGGCCCCCGGTGTGTTTAAAACAAAGAGATTTCACCTAAATCGAGGTTTTGGAATCAAAACCGAGACATTCCTGAAAAATCGATGCAAGGCCATAACAGGAGGCTCTCAACCGCCTCAACACTTTCAACCGATTAGTAGGCTCTGAGATGCCTTAGCGATTAAATCGTCAGTGACTAACTCAATTATTCTCCACAGTAGATCTGCACCCGATTCACCATCTCAATTCGTATTATTAGTTCTCAAGTGTAGTGCATTCTCAAGTGAATCAAAATTAACGGTTAACAAGACTTTCTAGAACTAAAGACAATCAGCAATTAATATGCCTGTAATAATAGAAAATCCGTAACCCTGTAACTTTCCAACCTGCAAGACGCGAAGCCAACGCCTTAATTTAGTAAAAGTATATCCCTAACAGACTCTCCTCCCTGGTATCTTTATTTTTAAAACACCTTCCCCAGATCGCCACCGCAAATTAGCCTCCGTCTCAAACACATTTTTTGAAATCGTAAATTATGTTTTCAAATCTCGTGTTTCACAAGAACATTTCTGTGTACGATTAATTAGTTCTATTCACTTAATGGGGTCTGATGAACGCAATTATTGGAATTGGCTTCTACGCTTATGAGGGCCATTTTCACCTTCTGGAAAATGAATCTATAACTAGCACTTAAAGATGATTTTCCAAATTCCTTGTTTCACTCGTAGAGATCATGGAAATAAACGTTGTAGCGACAAGGTTGGTTATATTTAGCCCGGACAGCTAACAATTTAGTTGTGTCTCAGAGTCGCGTCTTGGACTTGCGTCCAACGCGCAGAGAGCGAATCGTACTCTTCAACCTGAAGAGGGAAAAGTGTAGAGAACAGTCCGTGTGTATATATACGAAGGGAGCTAGCGCCAGTTGGTTCTCAATCCAGAGAATGGAGAGAACAATAAGGAAATGCAAAGTATAAAACGATGTAACTATTAAGGTGTGAAACCTAGGGAGCAGTCAGGTAGGTAGCTCAGCGCTTAGAGTCAGTCGAGCGCGAACTGGTCGAGTTCGCATCGGGTGCGCGCTTATATAGCCAATTCCTGTAGTCGGGGCAGCGCTGTGACGTAGCAGTGTGACGTAGCGCTGAGAAGTCCCCACTACGATACCGAAGCGTTGTCGCATGAAAATGCGAGCTGGCGCGTCGGTAATGTAGTGATGGCTACAACGTCTGTTTCCAAAAATCGATTTTTCAACCAGAATATTTTTTCAAGAATTTTTTTTGTAGACACTTAATTTAAGTAACAATAATTAAAATATCCAGTTTTCTATTTGTTGGCTTTCTTTATTATTGTTCCGTATGATTGGTGGAAAAACCCATAGCTACCATTCATAGCTCCGTGGTGACGCGTTAGATGCGACTCCCTAGGTTGCAAGTTCAAACCCCTCCGTTTCGATAGAAAATTTTTGATTCGTATTTTCGCTTATTTGGGTAGGGAAACGATGGTATTGAGTGAAATGGGATTTATTAAGTCGAAAAAACGAGCATTTAGTGAAAATTGAATTTTATACCTTTTTGGTAGGCAATAGTTTTTTCCTATAAGGAAAAACGAACACTGGAGGGCCTGTTGATTCTCTTCTTAAAAATAAATAAATTGATGGATTGGCTTCCGGAGAGGAAACAATCGAGACAAAATGGCTTGGAGTTTCAGTCGATGCTCTTATGGAAAATGGGAAAACTATACTAAAACGATGAATAAATTGATCCCAACGGGCTTTCAATAATCAAAATTCTCGTAATCGACTCGGTATGTGAGTTAAGAGTTTGGTATCGGTGAATTTCCCACGCTCCCTCCCCTCCTGTTCCCGGAAGTTGACTTTTTTAGAACCAAGTTACTAAACTACCCCCTCTACCCGCTCCTTCTAGTCAAGTTACTTCTCTCACTGCCCTGAGTATATGAGGGAATTTGGTCGTGCAATTACTTACACGGCAAACTTTGGGGAATTGGTCCCAGCTGACGCTGATCGCATACGTTCAATTGGCTTGTTTCGAATTTCAGATATTTTTTAAATTATAGTTATTCAATTTCTCACTTTTTTTTAGGCATGAGATAGTAATTTTTTTTAGCCATAGTTATTTATTTTCTTATTTTTTTAGGCATGAAATAGTGAATTTTTTTAGGCGTGAAATAGTAAAACAAAATGTCAAGTCAGCGCGATTTTTTCACAAAATTTTTTTTGATTTTTTCAGCAGATTTCTAATCTTCAGAACAATATTCCCTCATTATATTTCAAAAATTAATTTTCAAAATACTAATTTCTAACATATTATGGCTATTCCTAATTCATCCTTTGGGCTCACTTGTACAATGCAATTACACCAAATGAAATTTTATGTTTTGAAATTCGACCCCTAATTTGTATTTGGAAGTACCAAATTATCAATTTCAGATTCCAAATTCCAAGTTCTTCAAAATCCATTTTCGAATAAAATGAACATCTCTGTTCCGCTAAAAATCAGATAATAGATTTCGAAGATCCAAATCTCCAATTCCTAAGCTCGCATAGTTGATTTGAATTCTGATGTCGAGGTTGAATTTAGATGTTGTTTACTGCATTTCAAATCTTAATCTTGGAACGCCGAATTCTTCGATAGCCATTTTTGAAATGAACTAATTTTAACAGTTCTACTAATTGCAAAGTATTAGATTTAGAATCTTCAATTTTTATTGTCAAAGATTACTTACTTTACGTTTGATTTTCATTAAAATATGTCAAATAGTATTTTCATTTTTTACAATCGCAATTTCAACGGTAAATTTTCATTTTTTTAACCGGAAATATATCATTCTCATTTTTCTAATTTTCGAGTATAAATCTCAAATATCGAGAATGACTTCGATTGTTTTCAGTTTATATTTTTCTCGAAAATTT
>JAPYZM010003187.1:0-28992 GCA_030522845.1 Psyttalia concolor
ATTTTCTATTTCTATTTCTATTTTTCTTGAATTCTGAATTTTAAGTCTGAGTTTTGAATGTTTTCGATTTTTGATTCTGAATTTTTCAATTTGAATTTCATTGTTGCATTTTGAATATTGAATTATTAATTTTCAACTTACCGACGGTAGTGGCCGTGCGGTTAGAGTGCTAGACTGGCATGCCGATGACTCGGGTTCGCTTCCCGTGACCGGCAGTCAAAAATTTGTAAAAAAATTTATAGCACTCTGATCTCACGATTCACTGCCGAGCGGTAGTCTCGTAACAGAGACCATTGTACCTGGCCAAGGTTTTCCCCTCAGGGTGAGGTTTTTCCTTGGTCCTGGGCGAATGCGGTACAGCGGGGTCGGAGGGTGGGAAGGGTAAATGTGTAAAAGCCCGAAAGGGTATACGTGAGGACAGGAAATTTATTTTATTAATTTTCAACTTCGAATATCGATTCAAAATTTTATATTTTTTATTTTACATCTATTAGCTTTTCTCTTATTTCGCATTTTGAATTTTACCGCGCGCAATTCGATTAATCGAATGAACAATAATCGATTATCCCCATAAAATCCGACATGTTCGATTAATGTAGGGTCTCTGTTATATTATAGGATTCGGAAAATGGTGAAATCGTGTGCAATCGTGAATTGTAAAAATTCCTCAAGGGATAAATATCGTTTTTTCTCCCTTCCATGTGAGAAAAAAACGAGAAAAGAAGGAAGTGGATTGAGGATCGCGGTGATTTATTGCCAAGTGATCAAGTATCCAATCCCCATTGTTATTTGTGCGAGGTAAGTCAAAACATTCTCATGTACTCTCTCACATAAAAGCGTCTTCCACGTAATAAAACTTTTTTTTGAATTGGTTCATAAACACGTGGATATAATTTTTTAAAATGGTTCTAAAACTGCGCGCCACGTACGTTGGTCCTGACTATTTTTTTGAACATTTTTTTCCAATCAAGGGCTCATATTCATCATTTTTTCTAGAATTTGTTATGAGTTTAGAATACTTTTAATGACTCATTTTGTTACACCTCACATAAATTAGTAATATGGAGTTGTCATTGATCAGCCTGGACTTATAAAATCTTTAGAAGTGTAGATGATAGAAAAAAACTATTGCATTATCGCAGGGAAAAAACACTTCACAAACTAGGCACCATTGCTTATTTCAATTATTTTTTAATTTTTCATCCAATCCATCCATTGATTGTAACGATTTTATATCACCTCATTAAATACTGTTTGTATTCAAATTCTCTTAGGAGACGGCAAATCAAAATCAAAATGGTTACTTGGTGTTTTTGTTTTTACAGTATTTAAATAAAGCCATTGTGACATGTGAGTCATCTTTGTTTGTATTGTGGTAATAATGCAGGTATCGAGAAGAATCTGATCTGGGTCCAGTGTAAGAGGTGTGAGAAGTGGGCAGCTATTTAGACGATATTCCCTACTAAAAGCATTTAATAGCATGATTATAAAGATTTACATAACCTGAAAAATGGCAAAAGCAGAAACAAAACTTGTCATTTTGAGATTTTAATTTAAATTATACTGGGTTCATTTTTTTTTTCAATATCTGATAAGATTTCTGATGAATTTTTATATTTGGTAAAGAGAAGAGGGTTTCTCCCCTTGGCGACTTTCTCTGTGCGGGTTTCCCAAAGAACATCTGGTGACCAGAGAGGGTCAAGATTCGAAAAACCTACAAGGTTGGAGTGATGGAAATTTTATTGCACTCACAATAAGAATCTCCATGAGAATTGAGGGAGCCTAAAATATGACTATCTTTTTTCCAATAAAATAATCCCAGTTGGAGAGATCCGCTTATACGCTTCTTAATAATTTTCCTTCTCTTCAACTATGAACCACCATAATTTATTTAGGGCCTTTTTAATAAACGTCACAATAAAATTAATCCATATTGAATGTATTGAATTCAACATTTTTTAAATCCCATCATTTCTCCGCCATAGATACTGTGTCAAATCCCCGGTAAATCGGCAAACTTCCGTGTCTTTAAATAGATTTCAATTTCTCGACCAAAAAGTTTAATAAATATAATAAATCCCCAATTATTACCATTTCCCCTCACAAAATTCAGCAAAATTTTCGAGAATCACAAGTGTCAGTGCCAATTATTGATTCCCAAAAACCCCATATGTTTTCTATGCATGTACGAATAAATATTCACACCTGCCGACCGCAACTCTAAATTCCCTAAATCAAAAAGCAATCCCAGCCAACCCAATCGCGTATCCCGTCAGAATAAATTTTTTTAAAAAATTAATAAATTGCATAATTTGTGGCGATTTCCTTCACTCCCTATCTTAGTAAATAACTGTCAATGAACGCAGTCAATCATAAAAATTCCCCAGGAAAAACATTCTCATTAAGTCGAGAAGACATAAAAAAATAACACCACAATGTTGAATTCCTCAATACACAAAAACGTGTGATCACGTGTTTATTCGCGACTGGTACGGTCCACACATCAACAGGACAAGAGGAGGGGGGATGGGAATTGACTCACCTTGAGGCCGAGAATCCACTCGTAAATTCACTCTCGTTTAGTTTAAACTCCAACCATTGTTTGTTTATATAATCCAATTCACTGCATTCCAACACTGTATCCATTTGAGCGATGATATTGATGTTATCCACATGATGCACATATATCCAGAAATAATAATTTCTCCAGCACTGTTTACTATTCAAACACCACCAACACTTTAAACCATCGAGTTAGAAATCAAAGAATATATGTAAAAAAAAAAGATGTGACAACTTGGGGAAAAAAAACCATCAAAATAAATTTTAAAACCAGTAGAAAGAAATATCGCTGGTGACACTTTCAACGTCGTCGTATTGACGTGAATTCTCTCACTTTAAATTCCAGGTGCGACGTCCGCTCGGTTCGGCGGAAGAGAGCAAATACATTGGGACACAAGAGGACGGGGAACAGAAATGCGGAATAAGAGAGAAAAAATAACACATTGCACCCATAGAAGACGAGTGGTAGTGGAGAAAAGGAAGTGTGGGAAAGAGAGAGGGGTGTGTGCGGACTGTACGTGATTGTCGTTGTAAAAATAAAAATCCCTAACATGCCAGAGGTGTCTCGGTCCCTCCAGCATTTCGATAACATTTTCTGACGATTTCATATTGTTGTCAATGGAAAATTCCATAACTTCCTATTTTTTATTAAGACGTTTTTTTACATGCATCAAGCTTTTTCAGGCAAACTTTTTGGGCGAAAAATTCAAGAGTCAATTTTGTTTTTTTTTTAGAGGGGGATTATTTGATTGATTGCGTTTGAGGCTTACAAATGTCAATTTCAGACTGGAATACGTTAACCTAATATTATATAATCCTCTCGTTATTTTTTTCGTGCCCTGAAATGAGATCCAAGGTCCGAGTGAAAATTTCCAATTACCTTCAGACATTGAAATACACACCCCAAAGAGAGAGGTTCAGATGAGTAAATTCGACCGCTGAATTCCCACAATTTGGAAAATTAAAACTTACCCGTGTGTGGGAAATCTGTGCTGAAGATGCTGTGGCTCGTAGTACTGGGTTGTGAGAGCTCTCTCGTCCAACGTGTGTTCCGTCGCGTGTGCCTTCGCTGCGGATTTGATATCCATGAACGCAACCGTCGCGGAAGCCCCGGTGCTGGCTGTACCACTGTTGCCTGTGCTCCCTGAGCCACCGCCAGAGCCACCGCCAGAGCCACCCTCGTTTCCCTCGCCGATTGTACCACCGGAACCACCGTCCACGGGGCATTCCTCGCCCCGTGGCAACAACTTGACGCTCTGCACGCGTCCATACCTGCGAACATTCCAAAAAACATTAATTAATAAGGATCAATTTTTGTACAAAAGTACACGTGCAATTGGCAATTTTCCAAAATTCCAAAGAGTATTAATTAATCACAGTTGGTTTTTGTGCGAAAGTAAATGTGCAATTGGTAATTTTGTCAAATTTGTCAATTCATTTCAACAATATTCTCGTTCAGCATTCATGAAATTATATATTTATTCCAATTTAAATGTTCCCATTGAAAAAAGTTGATTCACTCTAAATAAAATTTTCCAATAAATAAAAGCCTTTCCTGCAGTTGTGTCGTTGAATTTTCCTCTACATCACTGGACTTCTCTGTGTATTGAACCCCACGAGCCATATCGTCATCAAACTCGATAAAATTCTTTCAAACCCTAAACATTAACATTCCATCTCCACAAGTTCCCTCAACTTCACTTCTTCAATCCCTAGAAACGACCCTCTTCCCTTCTGTTGCTAGGCAGTCCTTAGTCCCAGAAAAACGAAAAACCCAAAGCATAATGAAACCAACGTCCACAAAAACCTCCTCCGCTGGCAAAAAAAAAAACCTTCAGGATTCATTGGCCGCACGGCAACCCGGCTATGAAGGTTTTCCTCAATGTATATATACGGGTTTGTTCAACGATCTTTTCCCGGAAAAGGGAAATAAGACTGAAAAAAAAAAATGCCAATTCCCTGATCCAGGACAGGCTTGGCATTCGGAACCGGGCTTTCCATAATACTGGACACGAGCCTGCTAAATTAAATCAAGTAGAAAAAGAAAGCTCCTCTTGAAAAAAAAAAAAAAAACCCTCAACCCCCTGGCGGGGGGTGGCAATCATAAAAACCGTATATACGAAAGGCGATCGAAACTTTCTCGCTGCGTTTGCATTTACGCAGATATAAAACACAGTCATCCCCTCCTCAGAGACACCATCGCACGATGTTTTTGCACTGAGACGCCATGACGGCTAACTTAGTGTGGGTGGAAGTGAGAGGAGTTTTTGAACTCTGATACCTCCAGTCCAGCGCAAAACGCATACAGGAGAAATATAATAGATTCTCAAACAGAAAATGATGATGGCCCTCTAGCATTGCAAAAAAAAGGCAGGTAGAGAATGGGTATTCTTGAGAATAAAAATGTACGTAACAGGGCGAAGCACGAGAGACAGAGGGAAAACTGGCAGCGGCCATTGGGCAATACAGAGAACAAGTGGGGGGGATTCCCCACTGAGGGAACGGGAAATTCAGTGAGCGGAGGGTCGATAGTGCGCAGGCGCTGAGAGACCCATTGCCAGCCAAAGTTTCTCTGGGAGTCGCCTGTTTCACTTTGCGCGAGTAACAACGCACCTCAATCTCCACGTCAATAATTTATTAATTTTTTTTTCTCATCCAGAAATTAATCACACTTGGATTTATTTCAGTATAAAAATAACAACAACACCGCTGGACTCTATTGCCCCTGATTTTTATCAGTTGTTTTATCGATTATCTTGACTGGAATATGAAACAATATGGGTGCTCACGACCACAGGATTTTACCGATAAAGTGGATGGAAGTTTTTACAAACGCTCAAGATTATTATCGAAGAAATAAAGAAAGACTCGATTATCCGGAAATTGCTTGTTCTCTTCAATTGAACAGTTGCACTCCATTTTCTCCATTTTAGTTGTCAATTTTGTCCATGGCATTTGCACGGAGTTATCGACTTTTTTTTGGAGAAGGGTGGGGCACTACCACATAGCAGAGATGCCCCCCCCCCCCCCCACATTCCATTCTACGCAGTTAGTTTATCGTCAGTATTCTTTTTTTATTCTTGGACACTTCGTCAATTACTTCAATTGGAGTCTTGGCGTTGACGTTACTTCACAAGAGTGCTCGTCATTGCGTGGGTGAATAATCATTGGTTTGTTTCTGTTTATGATGAATATTCACGATTTATTTCGTCAAATTGAGTCAAGGCTTGGCTGGATTCTGTGTCGGTAAAGAAGAAAAAAATTTCATTATATTCATGTTCTCGACTTTTCGTGAAATGTCCTTCTCCCGAGTTTATTCTCCGACGAATTTGGATCAATCCAGAATTGACACGAAAATAATGGAAACCCATACGGAATCAGTGAATAATTGAAGGGAGTAGCGGAGGCAGCCAACCACAAGGTTCACCACAAAATGGCCGCCATTGTGTGAAGCGAGAGGAGTAAAAATACAAAATAATCGAGCATTGTGCGCCTTGATTGTCTCACTCATGTTATCTTATCCCCAGTGTTTTTCCTCCCTCGATATGAAATATAAATTCCCGCAGCCTTGGGACAAGATAATGCTATCAATTGAATAAATAACTAAAACAATCAGTTACTGTGCTAAAAGACCCAGTAATGTAAAAATAGATGCTAATAGTGTTATGTTCATTCATTATATCTCCTCTCATGCCGACCAATGCTTGATTATACTTCGATGGAATACTTTGCCAGGATTAAATTAACAAATGAGATGAGGAGGAATTTCTGCGAATAAATCGCCTAGTGTTTCGTGTTCATTCCGTTCTGTCTGATTTTTTATTTTCTCTCAGTGTACAGTCAAGACGCATATATTTTATGAAATTTTTTTTTCTAATTTGCAGATTCCTCTCTTGCGTACACATACCGTGAACGCCCTTTGCGATATTACCAGTGCAACTTTCACGCAAGCGTCGCCTGAGCCTTCTCCGAATGTAGGGGAGGGCTAGGAGCGAGGGTAGGGAGATCGAAAAGGAAGGGGAATGAGGAGAACCTAGGGGGAAGGGGAAGGTGAGTAAGTACCACAGTGGCTGGTCGACTGGCGAGCAAGTTGTGAACCATGGACACTGTTTCTCGTCTCTTTCCTCCTCCTCCTCCTCCCTCCCTCCCTCCCCCCCCCCCCCCCCGGGCGTCGTGCGTTTTTTCTTCACGTATAGTACTGATTCTGAGACGAACCACGAAGCGAATGGAAAAGAGAGGAGTAAAAAAGCGGGAGGAGGCCACTCGTCGAGGAATTTTACCCGGAGCAGATTTGCTCCCGGGGCTACTCTGTATATGACGCATCCGAGGATACAGATTCTCTTGGTTTCTGGCTTGGAAACTCTAGGGGAAACTCACTCGCCCCCTATTTCCCCTGAACTGCTTCAAGTTGGTTTATGAGATGGCATTAGGAAGCTCCCGCGTGCGATTCCCATAAACTAGGGGAGTCTCTAGGTCAGACTACTGTCTCGTTTTAGTTGGGGTTTTATGGTCTGGGGGGGAGGGGATTTAATGGGTTTGGATCGGCTGGAACGTCTTGGGGTTTTTTTGAAGCTGTTGAAGCAATGGGCAGGGGGATTAGGAGGTTGACATGGGAGAATATGGCGGAATGATGGATTGATTGGAGAGGGGGGAAGTTGAGTAGTCAGTTACGTCATTTGTATAATTTTTTCCAGCAAATTCCCAATAAGCTTGAGGATAATTGTTATCAAGCGATGATTTCAAATGATGATTTGAAATGTTGAAGAGATTCGTTCCTTGAAAATTAGGATTTCGTGTAAAAAATCAATGGAAATGGGATTTTTTAGCGCAGGAAAATATTTCAAAATTCCACTCATGGACGATTTAGTTTGTCAAGGAATGAAAAACCCAGCGTTGACATTTAATTAAACAAATTTTCGCAAAATCCCTCCCATGAAGAACAAAATATGTTCACCGAAAGATTATGACATTTATTTCAATGGAAAAAAGGTCTCGTTATTGTTGCCGTCGGCCGCGCGAGAGAACCGAAGAATTAACAAAAAAAATATGCAAAACCCCTCTTGAAAAGACGTTTTTCTGCCTACATGGACCGAAAGTGAGCATTCTAACCTCACTTCGCTCAATTAGAAACGGTCACTTTTGTCCACTTCGGCAGAAAAATCGTATTCAACCCTCGGGAGGAAAATCAGACAAGCATTCCATACATACTTACAAGCCTCGCCTTCGGCTCGGGTCGTAATTTTGCACGTGTGGACGACTTGTCTACTGTTCCTCCATAGGTGAGAAATATACTATTGTAGATGTGACAATATCATCGAGACAGCAAAACACATGAGGAATGAACCAAGAGGCTTATCACTGCTGACCCGCGGCGAAAAAATTAAAATAAGAACGAGCGTCGAGAGGATTCATTGGAATGAGTGAGATAGAGCTCAAAATTGTTTACGCAGCCTATGCTACTATCTCGAGGTCCACACATCCACGTCTGCGCCGAGTCAGTTGCCTTCGCCGAGAGACTTTGGAACTCGCTTTACAGCATATATAGTAAAGTAATCGTGATTGAAACACTGACGCACATATCCTACTGTCTGGCGATGTGGACTGATATACAGGTGCCTTCGAAAATATCCAAACAAATTTCAAACATGAAGTGAAAAAAAAAATACGGTATTGCATAATAGCATGCTGTTGTGGAGTCCAGTTCAGACGTTATATAGACAATAGGATTTTCCTGCGAAAATAAAGTGGCATTATACTCTCGAGGAAAATAAAAAAAAAATGAAATCAGTGTTTCGAGAATGTAGCCCAAGAAATGACACTCTAATTCAATAGAACTTTCCGGTCGATTTTTTATGTTGATTTGAATGAACAGGTTTTTCATCGTGCGGCATAAATCATTCGATTGACTTGAATAAGTCCGCTAGAATTGAATCAATAATTCATTTGATCTAAATACAAGATGATTACGTGATTAGAAATTTATTCTCTTCATTTTTATGTACTAAAATCTTTATTTTAGATTTTATAAGAAGAAAATATTGAATGTGTTGACAATGATTCAGCTGATGTGGATAAGGAGTGAAATAGAGACGAGTATCAAGTTGATAAGAAAGCTTTCGCTACGACTATCAGAAATTTTTGTCTAATCCCAGCAATTTTTAACAAATTTTTGAATTTTTTTGTTTTTGCTACAGGGAGAAAATGTTTTTAGTAAAAACGGCGGGATAGCAATATTCACTATCTTCAACAATAATTATGCACAATTTTATTGAAAAGTTGGGAAATCTTTTATGGAAAATTTGATAATTTTTCTTAAGCAGTATACATAAATTAAACACACATCTAGAAAAGTTTTACTAAGTAGTCAAAAAATTTTACCGAAGCGATACGCTAATTTCTGTTGAATTTTTCTCTCGACATACTTAAATCGTATTCGAAGTCATTTTTGTAGAAGTTACTATCACATTGGACATAAAATTTTAATTTTTTTAGGATAGTCAAACCCATTGACTCGATTTGTATGAAGTTTTGGGGAAAGTTCCGAAGTCTTTTCAAAGTTAATTCAATAATAATAAACCATTTCCCCGAGTTGTAGGAGTGATAAAATGTAATTTGATTTATTCTGCCCTCTGGTTACGTTTCCCCAGTTAATTCGACCTCTGCGGAGGGCATACAAAGTTGAAATAGCACAATCAAATAGTGTACGTGATGCCTGCGCTAAAGTTCTGGTGTCTTTTAAACTCAAAAATGCCCGAAGAAACACCGAATTTACAGAATTGGAAGCTTCGTACGTGCCACCATTATCTCCAAGACAGCCAGAAATTCCCAGTGAATTCAATGTAATTCGGTAATCTCCCTTCCCCACTCTTGCCCCCTTCTCTCACTTCGCCTGATCGATACTGTCTCAATGATACAATAAATGCGACAAAATAGGATTGGGTTGAGAAGTGCTAGAACTACGAAAGCGAGAGCTTGGGTGTTACGACGCCCGTTTGTCTTTCCACGTTTGAAATAGGCGGGTGAAACGAGAAATCAATACCATCGGCCAACAGTCGAGGGTCGAAAAGGCAGACTAGAGAGGAGGGTTGCTATACATACGTAGACACTCGATGTTTACACAATCGTCACTTAATTGTATATTTTTTATTCTCCCGCAGGGCTTTTGCGCTGAAAATAAAGTCATTTCCAGTAAGGATTGGACGCTTTATTTCACAAAGAGCAACGAAGCCCGTCACGAGAAAAAAAACAAAATTCCATTGAAGAGTGAAAAAAATGTGCCCCGAGAAATTACGCATTTCAATTAAATGAAAGTTTATTCCAATATTTACCAATCATTTTTAGTGCTTTTTTAAATCTAAGTAAAACGGACAATTCTCGAAAAATCAATAACAAAATATCTTACTCCGAGAAAATAAAAACTCTCTTCAGGAAATATTGTACTGATTTCAAAAATGAAAATAGTTAATTTATAATAACAATGTACTTGCTTAAGTTAACTCCAGCTGGATCGATTTATTAAAACATTTTGGAACGCCAATAATTTGTAAAGAAGTTATTTTCTCCTTGTTCTGCAAGTACTCCCCCATTTTTTGGACAAGTTTAAGTTTTCTTGACGAAAGGTCAATTAATTTCAAGCTTGTCATGAAAATTTATTTGAAAATTTTCTATTAAATTTCCCAATTCCATTTATTCATTTATCTCAGTTCGAATGATACTTAAAGACGATTTTAAATTTTTATCTAAATATTTTATGCCAAAGGCCCGGGGGGAAATAAATTTCCATTTAAAATTTAGGAAAATGAATTGCGAGATAGGACGAGTTTCCATCAAATGGCATGTTGTTTGGATTTTTTAATGATAATTTTAAAGATCGTCTGATAATTACTTTCCGCTGAGTGAATTTAAATTTGCTGTAGAGAGGAAAAAATGAAAAAATTTCATATTTAATATGGACTAAACTTTTAAGTGTTATTCAAATTATATTAAAATTTAGTGTCTAAAAAAAGTGCATTTGCAATGACGAAAATCTCCAAAAAAATTTGACAATTTTCTATTCCATAGAATTTTTCAAAATAAATCCACGAAAATCTACCAAAAATTATAAAACCTAAAAGGTTTATTCCATTTCACTGTCTTTTTTATTTCATTCTTAAACCAACAGCTTTTATTCACCTCAAAAACCCATCCATTTATCGAAGAACGAACGATTCACTCCCCGCAACCAAAATTCATTGAGTTTCTATAAATCATTCATCTATCAGCGGCTGAAATTACGAAGACCTGAAGAGGAGAGATAAATGAGACTAAAATCCGGAGTGTTCTCCGTAAAAAGAAGAACTAGAGAAAATAAACCCTTGCCTCTCGACGCATGTTTACCGGCTGTCCCCAGGTACCCGACATTTATCGAAAAATCTTGAACTCCACGGAGGAAAACAATTTTTCAAAATCATAAAATCCACAGAAAACTGGAGGAGTGATTCGAACAAACAAAGTTTAACTCAAAATTCTGTGGCAGAAACGGTGGAATATATTCTGAATGTTCGCGAAGATCGAGAAAAGAGGGGCAGGCGGCGCACGAGAGCGTAAATTCACGAGACATGGCAACAGTGCCATGAGTCAGCGCTCTACTCGGTGAATCCCCACTCTCCCCCGCTCGCGCTCTGCGCACTCTCTCTCTCTCTTTCTTTCTGCTGTGAGCGCGCGGGACGAGCCGCTTGGCGCTCTTTCGGCGTCAGGCAGCTGACACCCAGGCCTCTCTCTCGCTCCCTCACGCGCCCTCCTCCATTCCACGGTTCACCTCCTCGCGCTGTCAGGAGTAGAGAGGAACCCCTAGGCATATACTCGAATAAAATACCGGTTGAGAGGAGAGGGGAGTGAAAACCTCGTTGCGCTGCTGCCATTTCTCGTTGCCCGTTCATCGAGAGTTGGATTTTAGTATGAGTCTGAATCCATCTTACTCTGTTCAGGTTGTATCTGACCGTTTCCCAGCTCTGCTCCCCCCCCCCCCCCCCCCCCCCCCCCCCCCCCCCCCCCCCCCCCCCCCCCCCCCCCCCCCCCCCCCCCCCCCCCCCCCCCCCCCCCCCCCCCCCCCGGATCGCAAGCTTCCTTCTTCAATTGGGATCTATTTTGTTCGTTCTCTTTGTCTCCCTCTCTCTCGCGCGCTTACGCTCTATGGACCGATTGTTCGGTATACACTGGTCCGCCAACATTGTCGCGCCTTGGTAAAATCCAATGTATTGTTAGTGAAAAAGTGGGAATTGGGGGGTAGCAGAGGTGATTTTAAATGAATTTTATGGTACTGCGTGCGAAATTTCTTGTATAACTCACACTGAGGGGTCGTTATTTTTGACATTTCGATGTCGTACAATCATAGTTTATTTAATATGCATAGTAGTTTATTCCTGTTGGCCGCTCGGAGAAAATTACCGTACCAATTCGGTAAAATTTGTTGACTGCTTCATCAAAGGTATCTAGTAAAAGGTTCTCCGTAAAAATTCCGCAATTCACGAAAAATTGTCTAGACAAGTGCATAATTTTCGTTAAAGATAGTAAATCATACTATACGATTGGGATTTTTTTCCCCAACGGCGAATTTGCTACACGATTACTAAACAGAGCAGTGATTTCGATGAAAAAAAATCCTCTCTGTGTACTATTTTTTAGTTACTTTTGAGATGGACTGCTGAGCTGAGATAATTGATTATCTTTCATAAACGTCCTTCACAAGGTTAAGATACTGACTCGACATAATCCATAATTTTTGAGGCTAACGTTGCAGTTGCATGCGGTAACTTTTATCCCTATCATTCAGACTTTCAGCAATAAATTATATAAGTACCGCCCATACCTGGATATATTGCCACTCACATCTTGACAAACCTACAAAAATTGACTGGTTTAAGAAGGAAATGCAAAATTTCTAGAGGCTGCGAACGCGAAGCTGTAATGGAATTTACGATTTCAGTTATCGGACTATTACAATAACCAGCCAAGAATTAAACAGATACACAAGAAAGTCAATAATAAAAATACCGTAGTCATAATAAAAATACGGGAAAAAAAGAAAAATAGTCACATAGTAACACCTAGTCAACTAGTCATTGCTGTTTTCCACAGACTTCCGTGAATTTCATCTGCATCGCCTGAAAAAGCGCCAAGACCGTCACTTCAATTTTCCGCGTCGATTCCGCAATTGCTGAGCGAACTGTGAGTTCGAGAATTTTTACCTAAAATTGTTGGCCGTGTACGGGAATTGGGTAGGCTGTGGTATTATATACCAATGCTCGGGGAGTCGTCAGGAATAAAAAAAAAAAGTACATGAAAACAAGTTATAAAAGTATTCAACCTGCAAAAATGGCAAATGGCTTCCACAACAGCCGAGTGAAATCGAGATAATAAAGCACACTCAAACACAACCGCTGTCTCCAGTTCATGATCTAGGCGTAATCAATCTTCTCTTACGTATAGCCCACGCCCTGAAGTATATTCCACTGTCCATTGTGCCGTGGCTTTGTAACCAGTGGTAGAATAGAGACACTAAGCAAAGAGATAACCAGTATGAGGAAGAAAACCTTAGTGAGGGCTAAGACAACATTAGACTCTCGGTAGAATAACAACGAAGCATAGAGGAAAGGGGTACAATGGAAGAGATATAATACGGAGGAAGGGCTGAAAGGAGGGAAAATGGTTTTTATAACAAAACTTCCTCTAGAATACGCCGAAAAAAACGCAAATTAAAAGAAAGATATACAATTTTTTTGTTAAATGCCGAGGAATTATATCAGCAGGAAAATTCAGAGATTGAAAAGCGTGTTCCAGTAGAGTAAGCGACTCTGGGACATTTTTTAGTAAAAGTTACGGCTCCATTAGGGCAAAATTACCTAAGCGCATGGTAAAACTCATTAACTTTGTGCTAGGTCTAGAAAATTTTTAGGGAGGGCTAACCAAATTTTACTGATAATTTGGAGAATTTTTCACGGAAAATTAGATAACTTTAACTAAGCAGTTAAAGTTAAAAATTAGACATACATCTGGAAAACTTTAATTAAGGAGTTAACAAATTTAACTAAAATGGCCGGATAATTTTTCTTGAGCGATCAATCTTTCTCCCGGTGTAGGAGTGGAGCATTTAACTCTCAAAATTATTGGTACAATATGAACGGCAAATTTCAAATGTAACTAATGTTCACCAATAAAAAATTTAAGTTTCAATATAATAATTTGGCACCAGTAAAGAAATTTAATTTCTAGTGGAATATTTAGGGTTCAACGCTAGAATTATTGAACCAATGGAAACCTCGTAATTGTATTAATTGTATTAATTACCATTAAGTCTGTCAATATCACTGAAAATAATATTGCCACCGCTCCCCTCGCCACTCCCCAATCACTATTAAAAATATGGATTAGTCGAAAACTATGAGAATCCAGTAATTGACAAAACAACAATTTGAGGGTGACAGTGTAAAGAGTGCAAGGGATTGACGACTGAAAAATCGATTCGGCATTATTTAGTGGGACGATGGTTTGTCCTGAGATGTAAAACGCAGGAAGAACGACTTCCTGCAATTGCCACGTCCAAACTGTCTCTGCGACTTTAGTCCCGTCACCTTCTATTCCGCCTTCATTCTACTGTTGAAATACAAGTAAAATAAAAGGATGAATAATTCAAGAAAGATAGGGGTTGAGATTACTATTGAAGATAGAATGGGGGAAAAATGAGGAGTGACAGAGATGAGGAATGAAACGAGGGAAGCAAGCAATAGCCAACTGAACTGAGAACGACCGGTTTATAGATTTGGCAACGTGGCCGCACCTTTTGCTATACCACCTGTGCCCGACGGCTCTCTCAGTCAAATTTCACGGCAATATATTTCCATACTGCTGTGAATTAATCGTTTGACTTTGTTTTCCAGTATTTCATGGTTACAGACAGCACAGTATTATGTTCGCACCTGGTAAAAAAATCCTTGCACAAGTCTCAAAGGGTCACCAATCACAAATAACAGGTTATTTTGCATAAGGGATTTTCGTTTTCCTTGTTGTCGGGGTGTCTATTTAGAAAGAGAAAAATAATTAGTTGAAAATTCCGATATCTTTCCGGTGGACCAGTATATATTGGAAATAAGTATATAGCTATAAAATATTTTCAGCAATATTACACGGAAAGAGTAAATCAGCAGAAATTACCAGTCCATTATATAATCCTGTAGTATTTCGACGGTTCGCTGAAAATTACCGCTTAAGTAAATTATTATTAAAATTATAAATTAAATTATTATTATTAAATTATTTTTAGAGATGCTTAATGAAAATTATCTAGTTTACCGTGGAAAAATCCCCAACTTGTTAGAAAAATTTATTTATCCCTCATTAAAAATAGTCTGGACGTGTACATAATTTAGGTTAAAGATAGTGATTTTACATTATGTGGTTGGAATTTTCTTGAACGTCGCAAATGATATATAATCACACAACACAACGATAATTTTTACTAAAAAATTCCTCTCCGTGTAGAATTCTAGTGAACGAGGCGATTTTCAATTGAATATGAATATTTCCATCTGAATTGTCGTGAAATAATTAAACTAAAATTAATCGTTTTTCATTCATTTTCTAATCAAATTAGTAGACGGGGAGAAAAATTCAGTAGAAATAGCCGCTTTAGTAAAATTTGTTGACTGCTTGCTGACAGTTATTCGAGGGGTGGGATGAAAATTATGCAACTAGTCAGTAACATTTGTTGACTGCCTAATCGAAGTTTTCTGGATGTATAATTTTTGTATAATTTTTGCTTTGCTGATCGCTGAATCAAAATTATATAGTTTTGTAAATTTCTGAATTTATCAGTTAAATCTGTTTACCCCCCACTGTTTACCACTAAAACATGTTTGGATGTATGCATAATTTTCGTTAGAGATAGTAAATTTCATTATGTGATTCAGTAATTCTTTCCAAGCGTCAAGAATGGGACCAACCAGAATGGCCATCTTTTCTAACAACCTCTGTCCGTGTAATCTGCTTTAATTCCTTAATAAGAAGCAGAATACTCAATTTTGAAGAAGAATTTCTAAATATTCGGGTAGCCGCGGAAAAAACAATGGTCTTATATTAAAATTTCAGCAATTTGGGATAATTATTCGACTTTTTCTACTGACAATTCAGTTCGAGAGAAAAATTCGGAGCATGGTCGATAAGTCATAGTCATTCGTGCGGAGAGAAAAAGTTAGGAGCATTTACTGACTGGTTAACGAGGCTCTTAACTATCAATATCATTCGCTAATAGTCCATGCATGGCATTGATAACTAGGATATATTGACAATTAAAAGCAACTAAATCCTTCTATATACTTTTATTGAGTTTCCTTTCTCTTAAAATTTAGTATTTATAGTCATTGTCACAATTCCATTATTTTGGGACATGAGTTTATTTTTCTTCTTCAGAGTAATTTTATTGCACACCATTAATCCCCTTTGTTTCTAATAAACCTCCTCCAGACATTGACAAGGTATTATCTCTCACCGCTTGTCGAACTCTTATTCAGAGAAAATCAGCAGTAGAGGTGTACTGTTGTGCGTGGGTTCGAGGCCGAACCCAACCAGTAACACGCTCGATTACTTTACATGTCGCACAGTAGTTCCGTTATATTGGGGAGGAGTTTCAATAAAAATCGAAAAAAGAAAAAGAAGAGAAAAAAAATAGAGGAGAACCTGAGTACACGATGGAATTGAGTTTAAACTACAGTTGAATGCAATCGACAGAATAAATAGAAATACCTAACGGTATACGGTATATAATTCCACAATTTTTCGACATAAAGACAATGACAATCGCTGACTCACCACCAATGTCCCCCATCTACAATTAATGAGAACTGATGGAATATCGGAGACGAGTGGACAGAAAAGTCTGATATAAAACGTGCTTACCAGCCTGGCGAATATAATTTACCGTGTCCCCGATAATTTTGTTATTTCGTAATTTGTGTTCCACTTCATTCGCCAATTTTGATTTCTTTTTCAGTGTGATTAACTCGGCGATGGTAATTCATTGGAAGTAACATCACTGACCATGGACGACAGTATCACCTGTGCGGATCAGTGCATCCGGTTTATCCAGTTCAAGTACTTTTTGATGAAACATCAACAAACAAACTACCAAAACCGGACGCTAAGTGTTGTAGTGTTGAATAGTTGTCCGCCGTGTAGACAATAAAAACATGTTCTATTTTGTATTAAAGTTTTTAAAGAATTTCGAAGAATTATTACTGAAAAAATTCGAGAACTAGAGCGTGAATTTCATTCAATTGGAAAATGTCGATGGAATTTTTAGATAGCGACTCGACTGCTAGAGTAATCCGAAAAAAATTTCTACATAATTTGGCAGGGGAAGGAAACTTGTAATTTTATAATGAATTCACGGGGAATTGTCGAGAGAGCGTTATTAGAATTGATTTAGAGGCAAAAAAATCATGATGTTCGAAAGACCAGTCCTGACCAGTCCGAAAGAAGAATTCGATTTTTTTTTATTCAACTTATTCGATTTTTAAATGAAATGTGGATATTGAGCACCAGATTATATATAATATTCAACACGAAGAAAACAATTCAGTAGAAATTATCATTTTGTTATATAATTGTGCAGTATTTTGGCTGCAAGGGAGAAAATCGCCGAACCGCTTCAGTAAACTTGTTGACTTCTCAATAAAAGTTTTCTCCATGTACTTATGCGTTTTTTTAAGTTCAGACACGGTTTTTCGTCAAATCTTTAGTTTCTCATGATAATTTTATATCAAATAGCAGTAACTCCATATTATTTGTAAATAGCCTATTAAAAATTCCAGCTAAAAATGCTCAGCCGTGAGGGATAGATTTATTATTAGATTGTGGGGAGCATAAGCAAAAGCGGAGATTAGTGATGGTGGAGATACGGTCTGAGGTTCCTTCTCATGTAAGAAGCAATGTATCTTTTGCAGTGCAGCTTCGTCTCGAAGCAACCACTGCCAAATGATAGAAAAGAAAAACAATGACATAATTAAAGCGAGTAATGAGGAATAGGATTATTCCTTGAAAAACTGTCGATTGCGGTAGTTTAAAAGTTCAAAGTTCAATGCAATTCATATTATTCCGATTATTCTCCTCATTATTTCAATAATCAATTATCAATTTACACAAGAAAAAAAATTCTATTTTTCCATAATGGAGTGACATTGATGAAAATTAATCAAGTCGTGCAGAAGGACAAAAAGAACTTTGAAGGTCGCAATTGATCTTTAAAATCTTAAAACATGGATATTTGTTTGCTATTCCTAAACGCATACTGACGTTGCCTTCCAGTGATTGTCATCCTCAATGGAATGGCCTACAATAGATACCGGAGGTAGGACAAAAGGGCGAAACAATAAACAAGAAAATGTCAGTAAAAAAGAAAAGATGAAGATAGACATTTTGAAAGACAACATGGGAGCAAGACCGGAGACAAAAGAATCGAGGGAGAGAGAGAGAGAGAGAGAGAGAGAGAGCCGGCGAGGGAGAGATAGATAGAGAGAGGAGGGACTAACGGTAGTGAGTTGTTACGAGGCACGACGGCCCTGATTCCTCATGTTTATGCACCTTACTAGCGTCACGAGATTATTCCTTCACGGTGAGACTCGAGAGATGGTACATGGATGTGAAAAATCTGATGAAACAACAAAAACTAAGAAATGACAATTCATGAGGATGCGAATTGAGAGATTTAAAGAAGAGGCTGGGACCAAAGATTGCCGTAAATATAATTTTCTGAATTGTTTGTAAAGTTATTACAATATTATATTACAAACTACCAAAATAAATAATACCGCAAAATAATTCGATTTTTAATTTGTTGATAATTGTGACTCATCAGTTAATTATGAATTTCATGCAACTGAAAAAAATATTATGATAAACGGCGGGAAAAAAATCTCGAGCAATTTCCTCTGAATCTGCAAGCGAGGCACTCGAATACAGAGTAGTAGAGGCAAAAAATTACGAGCCTTGGAGAATGTCCATGATGAGACGAGATGATGCCCCCCGGTTCGAAATACATTGAACGCTTTATTTATACGGGAGAGACAAGTTGAGGGAACTTTAGATAGTGACTTGGAGTTTTTCTATGCGAAACCCTATCTATTTCTCCGCGCTCTTTTCCCCGTGCACTAATGATTTCTCCACGCTCAGCCGGGCGTGCTTTGTAATAGACAGCGAGTTTAGTATTTAGGCGAGATAGAGAAAGGGAATGGAGGAATTGGGAAGGGAATGGGAGGTCGGTTCCAGGAGGAGTGATTTGACGTGTGCATGGGAGGGCAGTGTCAACAGAGTTGGGAGGCAGCGAGGCGGTTGAAGAAAGAACGAAATTATTAGAAATTTATTGGAAATTACGCAATAACTTCGTTTGAATTTTTCAGTTTTTTTAATTGGAATTTCATATTACATGAAATCACTCATGAAGTCTCGTATTTAACTTGGAAATTTTCACTTGGGAATTCTCGTTAAAATTCTAGAAAATTGTGATAATTTCCTGACAATTCTCACTTTTTCAGATTTTTCTGACAGCATTTATCAGGAGAGAGATTTTTCAAGGAAAAATTACCCGTCCATGTTGTAATCGTGTAGTATTTTCGAGTTTGACAAGAATTTCCCAATTGCATAGTGAAATTCACTACCTTTAAACTAAATTACGCACACGTCCTGACAATTTTTTGGCAGAGGAAACTAAATAACTTTTATTAAGCAGTAAACAAAAATTATGCATGCATCTAGAAAATTTCTATTAAGGAATCAACAAATTTTACTCAAGCGGTACGATAATTTTCCCCGAGCGAAAAAGTCGAGTAAAAACACAAATAATCTATTCCTCAATTACTCCAAGAACTGAAACGTCAGATGAAATTTTCGCGTAGTATTTAACTCCATAAAATACGATCATCGATCAACCGATAAGATTTCAAACGAAATGTTAAATGACAGTAAATATTAGATGACAGCATCCATGGAACTTCTATTCCTTTCGTGAATGAGAAGTTGCATTATTGCATAAAAAAACTGATCCGGTTGCAAAAATAGACATCTACCAAAATAACGAGAGTAAAAAAAAGGTCATGCAAAATAGGACGTTATTGCAATGCCCGTGGATCTGGCTTCAGGTGGGGGATAGATTTTTTCGCCTCGATATACCGCTCTGTGGATTTCCGGCGTACCAGTGGAAGATGTAATTGTGACAGCCAGCGATGTTACGTACACGATTCATGTTTTGTTTTTTACATCAGTTGTTTCTCCTCGACGCATGTGAATTCACCTAGTGCGACCCAGTTGCTACACGGATACGAATTCATAATTATTCTGCCACCTTTTCATGATAAAATTTTTTTTTCATTCTCATTGTTTTGTGTTGTATTTAGGTGCCATTGGAATAGAAATTACCGTTCCGTGAAATGAATAGAAATTTCAATTCCGTGAAATGAAAAATTACAAAAAAAAATTATATGGATTTATTATTGTTTGTAGAATTAATTTGGAAAATGAAATTTGATTAATAATATGATAGGAATTATCAATTATTATTATTAGAAGAGCGATGCTTAACTTGATTGAAAGGAAAAATTTTCATGGAATTTCACATTTCAATTGAAATCCAAACAAATTCATACATTTGTAGGACAAAGGAGAGGTAAATTTAAATAATTATTTGAATGTTTAATTGGACGGGTATTAGTTGTCACTCTAATCTTGTTCAGAATTCACACTACACAGAGAGAAATTTTTAATCAAAATAGCCGTTGCTTTTGATGCTTTTGGTAATGTTGTAGTATTTTCGAATTCTGAAAAAATTACCCAACCAAACAGTCAAATTTTCTATCTTTAGCAAAAATTATGCGCACATCTAAACAATTTGGAGTTGGGGTAAAGAAATTGTACTGAGGCATTGGGAATTTTTTTACGCAAAACTGCATCACTTTAATGGAGCAGTCAACAAAAATTATACATACATCTAAAAAACTTTGATTAAGAAGTCAATTAATTGTACTGACCCGTAGGATAATTTTTATTGTACTCTTCGATAATTTCTAGTAAGCGGTCAGAAAAATTTCCTAATCTTCTCCAAGCGGACAAAATACTACACTCTCATATCACGAAACGGTAATTACTACTGAACTTTTTTGCTCCTTGTGAAAATTTCCATCAATTGAACCGCTTCATGAAATTTATTTCCCCTTTTTTTCATTTTCATTATTTAATGTATATTAATATATCAAGAGCGTCTATACAAAACTGAATGAATGATTACCAGAAATATCTATCAATTTCACCAATATTCCCGTCTCGATCTTCTAATCGATTAACTACTGTACTTGTCTCCCCAAGTTGTATATCCAAAAGAAAATACTCAACCGATTACCCAATCCTCCCCATTTAAGAATGAATATTTCGTCACTCCACAATTCCGTCGTTTGATTTTTAACCAGTTAGCAAAGTAAATCCGTGAGTGGCACAAGCGTACGCCATAGACGAGACTAAGAAATATAAATGGGAGAGGGAGGGTAACACACCAGGCACCTCTATAATCATCAGGCGAGCGCGCGCCCGCGTCTCGAGTCAGGTATTATATCCAGGTGAGGTCATTGACCCCCTTGTTGGGTACGTTCTGTGGCGCTCAGCTCTCAGAACAAGAGTTGGGGATAAAATCGACTACTTTCACGTCCAGCATCAAATAACGAGAATGGGAAATGTCGTATTAGTTCAAAAAGAACAAAAAAATAAATAAATAAATAAATAACACAAAATTATTCAGGAGTTGTTTGGAAAAATGCTTGATTGATAAATAGGAGGAAAAATATTGAGTTAACAAATGGGTGCCCGAGTGAGGGGCTGACCTATATTAATGAATGCCAGTATACTACTAACCCCATCCCCCCCCCCCCCCGACCAGCCCCATCGAAATTGACGTAAACATGAATCTCTCATTTTCTCTCTCGACATGTATTATCAGGAACGATGTCAGGACAGTCGACGTCTCAACGTTTCCGCTCTTGTCTCATTCATTATAATGTCCATCGTGTATCAAACAACACTGCGACATTTTCCGCTCTGCTCGGTTGAAAACAAAAACAGGAGAGACTAGAATTCGCTGGTGAATTGTAATGAAGCTGTGCCGATAACAGCGATGTTGAGTATATGTCCCTCTATCAATGGCACATTTAATGCCCAAGGTCGCGTGGCCTGGATAACAGGCTGTGTCATCAATTGGGAGGAGCAACACTCTGACATCATTATTTTTCAATTCAACAATTCCATTTGAATTTTCAATGTTGCACGAAGGGAGGTTGTAAGTGAAAAATACGGAATTTCCAATGACAAAATGGACTGGTAAAATTTGACAACTCACGCGAGGCTAATTATATTAGGAGAGAAAAATTTCAGGAATAACTTATTCAATTTGGGCATCATCCGAGTCACCTTTTCCAGGGGTCAAAATAATTCTCTACTTTGATTACATTTCATAGAAGAGATTAGAGATTTTAAATTTTAATAGCAGTAAAAATGATCCAAGTGCGCGGAGAGAAGTATTAAAAAAAAATTCGTAATAATTCACATAATCAGCTAGTGTAAATGTTTTTCAGCCAATTTCTATAGGAATTGGAGAGAATAAATCGGTAACAATCTGTAAATATTCTAGTGTCACTGAAAAAATACGAAAAAGCCATGTCATTTTTCTGGCAGGTATCTGGCAATAGTACATTTCATGCTCGAGCCTTGAAAACAGATCATTGTCTCGCACGTGCAAAATTGCCTTCCGAGCCGAAGGCGAGGATGGCAAGCACGTGGGGGAGGGTGATATGTTTTCCATGGCGAGGCTTGGATTATTATTTTTCGTGATGTGGGATTTGGAAAACGCCAATTTCGTGGCGCGCAGCGCCAACTTGTACGGAAAGTTTCAGAAAAATTAAAAAATATGTTGTCAAAGGCCCCTCCCGCCGTGACTCAAGGCTAACCATGAGCCCTCGGAGGTATGGCTAATTTTTACGAAACACGTCGATCCCAGATTAAATTTCGAAACGTAATACTTAGATCTTTTAGCTGGTAATTTTTATTAACTATTTCTCCACGTGCGGCGAATGTTCAATAGACCTTTTAATCACCCGTACTATATTATCTTTAAGCAATTATCAAGATATACCGACATGAAAAAGCAATAGAAATTGTGAAGTTGAGATGAATAGAGATCCACTGTAATGAGAAACATCATAGGATACTCCTAAAGAAATCTTTTTCCGTTCTGCTCTTCCCTTGTCCTCGTCCAGGAATTGGTACGGGCCCTTATACCCGAACTCGAAAAAGTGGAAATCACTACGGAAAAATATCGTTCCTGGGCTATCATCATGGGGTTTTTTGACTCGTGTGGTTGGCCGCCTCGCCGATGGCTCGGCTCACCAAACTCCGCACGAGTTAAAACCCCCATACCGACAGGCCGGAAATATACTATTTGCCGTACTGCTTCTAGGGCTTTCTCGTACGGGAATTGGTATTACATACTTCCCAAACTCGAATACCCTAAAATCACTACGGCAAAATATGATGCCGGATGGGCGTAATGGGGTTTTTTGCTCGCGTGGTTGGCCACCTCGCCTTCGGTTCGGTTTGCCAAACTAACGCCCATCCGGCAATATACTATTTTTCTTGGTGATGCCTGCAAATATATTATTTTCATCACCAGCCCCAGAGCCTTATTTACTAACTCTCCGAAAAATACCTTGTTCCCAAATATTGAGAATTCACCGTGTGAGCATATGGAATTTACAGATCTCACTCTCTACCCACCCAACGGATATCTGCAATTTCTTGTTGACAACACCAACGCATGGCCCAGTGTTATGTGTAAACGTATGGATGAAATTTGCGAGGTGTAGGAACAAAAATAGAGAATACAGAGGAATCATAAGGAGTGGGTGGTGAAGAGGTGAGAGGGATGGAAGGCATGCGTCCGGTTTGCCACCCACTGCGCCGGGAAGAACTTAACAACTGTGCCTTGGGGCGGTCCTAATTTATGGCACGTTTTAAGCCATTCTCTCTTCACTTCAACCCTCCTTTCCCTCTCCTCTGCACCCCCATGATTGCTCCTCTTTTACACTAGTTACTTGGAGTGTTCGGATCAGACCCTTTGGAGAAACTACTGTAGAAAACTTTATTAAGGGAGCAAATCTTCATTTTCATCAAGAAACTCATAGTTCATACCTTCTAATTTACGACCGTCAGCATTGACATAAAAAAATAGTTCTTATGTAATTTAAAGATCCTAATATATATCTATCTGTATCCGTTTTAGAAGTGTATATGGAGCTGATCCTAGTTCCGAGTTTAAGCCTAAATCTGAGTCTGAGTTTAAGTCTATTGAGGGTAGACAAAAATTTCAAGAGTTCTGTTTTACGATAGTCTTTCTTTCTTTCCTTTTTTTCCTTAACACATCCCAAACACATACGGGCCTCAAGTAAGTTCAAGGGGTTTTCCCCGAAAGTGAAAGGCTCAGTCATAAATATGGCAAGAGGGAAACCCTAAGACAAAGGTCTCAGGCAAAAAGGAGTTTTCTTAGTTTTCGTTTGAGTTAGTCTTTTCGAAAACGTCGAGGTGTGAAGACCTCTGAATAAAATCAATCTACAAGTACAAATACGGTGTTCAGATTATATTACATAAATCTCTGGTCCATTCCTCAATCCAATAAAGACTGAGTCAGATTCTGAGACTGAGTCTGAGTTTGACTCTGAATGTCACTCTGACTCTGATTTTATATAGTCTGATTCAGGGCCGCAAACGTGATAGGGTACGATCATCGCTAGTTTTTTAAATCTTCACTTGAAATATTTCATGTCTCAATTGAAGGCTGACCAAAATTGTTCAAACGGTAATAGTACGTTATACCGACTCCTAACTTTGTCTTCGAAAAACTGAATGAAAGTTGTAATTTGTAGTTGGTATGTGATGGAAATAACATTTCTAGTGGCGGAAACCTGGTTGCTTTAAATGAATTGATAAAATCAAGACATAATGCATTGAAATTCAGTATGCTTGGGTAGATGTACGGATCCTTCTCCACTCCTTCCCTACTGAAGGTAGATTAATTTAAAAAATTGAAATAAATTAAATGAAATCAATTCAACGTGTGGAAAGGTATAACAAACCTCTCCAGCACTTAGCGTTACCTTAGGGTTCGCGACGGGGACGCGGATGGAATGAACCCCAAAACGTGCACCATGGTGCTCAAAGGGGTTCATCTTCCACCCACCTAACTATTCACCTAATCGAGTCCGCCTTGATTTCATTGGGGATTATACTTATTTTAGACACTAAGTGTCAATATACGTCCTAATTACCGTTCAAACATTATTCTTTTTGATCTGAATAATTGACATTTGAAAAGAAGAATTTCTTCATCCTGCCTCGACATCACTCGATAGAAACAAAAATTAGTGATGAAATTTCTACCACAAACTATTGTTAATTCCATAATTGTTTCTCCACAATATGAAATCACAAAAAAAACCTGAAATATATCACCTCGAGGCGTGAGATTGTAAGCCCTCCAAAACAAACAGCGAGATCAGCGAACTTTAATGACTATAGATTCAGCAAGTACTACACCCTTGCATCAGGGTGTGGAAAAATGGGAAATGTCGATTACAACTATGATTAGCTTGCGGTCTACTGTTTCTACATGCCGCCCAGCGGATTTCGCACGAGTCCAACTCGGTGTTGAGTATGGCCTTTGGAAATACCGACTACATAGTGAGAGGAGGGTACGTGAATCGCTTGATGTGTTATTCATGCTGTGAGTGGCTCATATTAAAGGCCATCAATTGCAGCATCTAGGTAAAGTCTCTACACTCTTCCTCCCGCCTACCTCATTGCACGCAATGACTCAATTAGTTTTATCAGAATTGGAGAAAAATTTTAAAGAAGAAAGTTTCGTATTTTCAGAATTAAATAATCAAATCTAATGCTGCAGGGAGAGAGAAAATTCAATTGTAATTACCGTTTCGTTACATAATTATCTAGTATTTTGACTGCTCGGGGAAAATGTACCGCTTCTGTCAAATTTGTTGGCTCGTTAATGAAAGTTTTCTTGATGGATGTATAATTTTTGTTTTGTGAATGAAAAAATCATTGATTGAACAGAATACAAAACAAGAACTTAAAATATAATTATCAATGATTTGTTTTGACAACGTCAATACTCGAAGCAGGACTAATTTTCTCATACATAATGTATTTTCCACTTTTTCTCCATGCAACTCCTAAATCTCTGGCCTCTTTATGTTTTGTGGGCATTTATTGGCCCTCGAGGTGTACAGTTATGCGTCCAGTTGGAAGTAATGTCATGTTTTCTCTCGTCGGGGTCAGTCAATCAAGCCTAAGAGTTAAAGCTTATCTAAATGTACAGTGCCTCGTGCACAAAATCCTCATGAGGGGTTTCAATTTCTATCTTAACTGTGGATTCAAATTTCTCTTTGTCTATCCTTAATACCAGTCGCTGAATTATTTCAAGTACTTGCTTGTTGTTGATGTGTGATAGTAAAAAAAATTTCATCATCTTTAAATCAATTTTGAGGTAAATGAGATCACTTTCATTATCGTCCAAATTAAATACCTATACGGAGAGGATTTCTTTAGTAAAAATTACCGTTCCATTTGGTAATGGTGGAGCATTTTCTACGTTTGGGAAAAATTACCCAATCGCATTGTAAAATTGACTATCTTTAATCAAAATTATGAACACGTCTGGACAATTTTTAGTGAGGGGTAAAGAAATTTTACAGAGGAGCTAGGAAATTTGTTTACGGAAAACTAAATAACTTTAATATGATTAATTTTTTCAACAAATTTTACTAAAGCCGTATGGGAATTTTTCTCGAGTGGCCAAAATTTAAGACGATCATACAACGTAACGGTAATTGTCACTGAATTTTTTTGTCCGTGTAAAAAGCAAGAGTATTGAGAGAATTCCATTTTCATTTCATTTCATCTTTTCTGAGGAATCATTGACCTACAGTAAAAACTGAGAAAAACCCTTGCAATTATTTTAATTGAGGTCTGATCATAAATTTTCCATGTTTTAAACAAAAAACGAAGATGTCATGAATATATATTTATAGATTTGCGATTCGATTGCATAAAATTTATTCACTGATGGAATGATAAGCCGCGGTAACTGACTACAAAAGCAGAAAAACCTAAAAGTGTTTGGCGTTATAAAAATCGTGAATATTTTTTTTTTATTATTATAATGTTTTAAAATTATTCTCATTGTTAGCGACAAGTACGAGGATCACCTCTGTTGAATAAACAACGTGCACAGCACCAGGAGAGCGCTGAATGACTAACGAATAAATGTTTGACAGGAGATTTTCTGTATAGTCAGACAGTCAAACATCATACACCATTTATTGAGTGGGATAGCTTGGGTAGGATTAGTCAGACCCGTTGCTATATTCGTTGGCGAAATTGTAGGCGAGTGCATGTATGTACTGGAATTCATCAGGAATAAATAAAAATCGAGAGGGTGGATAAAAAACCAGACAGAATAGAAATGAGGAGAAAAGGTAAAATTGAAGAATGCCGCTTGAGGCCGTCGCCCTGACGACGACCGTCGACACGAGAGGACGATGCTCTTTTGACCTTATCACTGGTGAAGTAGTTGGTAACGGGAGAGCATAATAGACACGCGGCAAAAATCCACAAAAAAAGGAGACAGTGAAAATGAGGAAAAAATTGATACGTGGGAGGTGGTGCATTCCTAGGCGAATGAGTCTTGGGTGATTGGACTCTTGCGATTCATTTCATTGGCTGTGATTCTCGGTATTACGCAGTTCGTTCGCTTGGCAAGTAACGTGACTTGTCAGTTTCAATGCAAATTTGGTTGAAGATTATTTTGAAGTGAGAGAAAAGCGATTTTTTGCCGTTGAATATCGGCGGGGTTAATGGACCTATTTCATCGAATCAAGTGTCATTTTCTAGGGCTGAATAGGAACTGTGGAATGACACATCATTTATTAAGATCCACTCTACAGATTACACGGAGAGAAATTTTTTAGTAAAAATTACCGTTCCGTTTGGCAGCAGATGTTTATCACGTTGATTATCAATATTAATTTTCTAAATAATTGGAGTGGAGAGGATGCCTCAGAAGATTGAATAACCTGTTACGAAATGACTCTATTTGAAGGAATAAAAGTTCATTTTCAAGGCATTTTCCTGACCTGGAAAATTAAGATTGACATGTTAAGGTTCACTCTGTGAATTCAGTAGTTGTCAATCGAAAGTTCCATATTTTCTGTCATCCCCAGTTTCTCAAATTATCCGAGCATCAAAACGGGAATTAAGACTTTATTACCTGTTGACCGAATGCAACGATTTGGATGAATGAAAAATAATATTGAATATTGACATAACGGCTGTCTCAATGAACCTCACTCTGCTAATCTCAAGGTATTCACAATCAAAATTTAATATTGTCCCTTCCGCGGTGAATTCTTCAAATGATTTGGATGATTTTGTATTAGAGTTCGCAATTAGGTAGGCCTCTATGCAATTCCACTACATATCCATCGTAAACGAAAGGGGCTACGGATGCAAGTCGCACTTGCAACAGGTGGGCATTAGGTGTCAGCCACCGATTGTTTCTCCCCGAACGGGGAGACCCATCTGGACTCGAGTCTCGCCCGCGGACGTGCTTAGCTTCTTCGAAAGGCACAACCAGCCCTCATTCCTCCACCTCTTCTCATCCAATTCCATCTACTGCCACACTCTTACATCTCAGCCAGTGCCACTCACCCCCCGGAAGCCTGCTCATTACGAATTTTTTCAATCCAGCTCGAAAAAACGACCTCGACTCTCCGTATTCCGAACAAAATCCCACCGACTGATATTTATTCATAGAAAAGAAGGAAAAAATATGTCAGAGAAGGTAAGCCCTGTTTATGAGTCGATAAATAGTATGGAGAAACACAAATGTGAAGGAATATTCTTGAGTCCTATTGCAGAACAGATATCCACGCTATTATTGGTGAAAATATTTTTCATTTATTATTCAATGTGTGTATTCTGGCATGGAGACACGTACGTGTTCATCCTATGACGCACGAAGCCATTGGCTTTGTTGGGAAGTATCGAGGAGAAATGGAAAATTTCATTTATAACATAAATGAGAATCTACCGGAAGATTGTGCTTAACTATTTGAATAACTGAACAGGAACGACTTCACCTCTTTATTTCTAATCTTTATTTTCTATACCGACAAATTGAGGCCAGAGTGTAACCGTTACCCGGCTAGAAATATTGTTGGGTATGCCCTAAGTGCATCAGTACCTTACGGGTTTGGGATGGGGAGGCCCTGATCAGTCTCTACTCACGAGTACCTT